>JAZAYU010000148.1:736367-976367 GCA_038501625.1 Corbicula japonica
CTTGGCAGCTTGCAACTGGTGGGGAACCCTCTTGGCGGCTTGCAACTGTTTGGATATCTGGGTGTGGATCTGGTGGGGAACCCTCTTGGCGGCTTGCAACTGGTGTGGAACCCTCTTGGCAGCTTGCAACTGTTTGGATATCTGGGTGCGGATCTGGTGGGGAACCCTCTTGGCGGCTTGCAACTGGTGGGGAACCCTCTTGGCAGCTTGCAACTGTTTGGATATCTGGGTGTGGATCTGGTGGGTAAACCTCTTGGCGGCTTGCAACTAGTGGGGAACCCTCTTGGCAGCTTGCAACTGTTTGGATATCCGGGTATGGATCTGGTGGGGAACCCTCTTGGCGGCTTGCAACTGTTTGGATATCTGGGTGCGGATCTGGTGGGGAACCCTCTTGGCAGCTTCCAACTGTTTGCATATCCGGGTGCGGATCTGGCGATGAACCCTCTTGGCAGCATGCAACTGGTGGGGAACCCTCTTGGCGGCTTGCAACTGTTTGGATATCTGGGTGTGGATCTGGTGGAGAACCCTCTTGGCGGCTTGCAACTGGTGGGGAACCCTCTTGGCAGCTTGCAACTGTTTGGATATCTGGGTGCGGATCTGGTGGGGAACCCTCTTGGCGGCTTGCAACTGGTGGGGAACCCTCTTGGCAGCTTGCAACTGTTTGGATATCTGGGTGTGGATCTGGTGGGGAACCCTCTTGGCGGCTTGCAACTGGTGGGGAACCCTCTTGGCAGCTTGCAACTGTTTGGATATCCGGGTGTGGATCTGGTGGGGAATCCTCTTGGCGGCTTGCAACTGTTTGGATATCTGGGTGCGGATCTGGTGGGGAACCCTCTTGGCAGCTTCCAACTGTTTGCATATCCGGGTGCGGATCTGGCGATGAACCCTCTTGGCAGCTTGCAACTGGTGGGGAACCCTCTTGGCAGCTTGCAACTGGTGGGGAACCCTCTTGGCGGCTTGCAACTGTTTGGATATCTGGGTGTGGATCTGGTGGGGAACCCTCTTGGCGGCTTGCAACTGTTTGGATATCTGGGTGCGGATCTTGTGGGGAACCCTCTTGGCAGCTTCCAACTGTTTGCATATCCGGGTGCGGATCTGGCGATGAACCCTCTTGGCAGATTGCAACTGTTTGGATATCTGGGTGTGGATCTGGTGGGTAAACCTCTTGGCGGCTTGCAACTAGTGGGGAACCCTCTTGGCAGCTTGCAACTGTTTGGATATCCGGGTATGGATCTGGTGGGGAACCCTCTTGGCGGCTTGCAACTGTTTGGATATCTGGGTGCGGATCTGGTGGGGAACCCTCTTGGCAGCTTCCAACTGTTTGCATATCCGGGTGCGGATCTGGCGATGAACCCTCTTGGCAGCTTGCAACTGGTGGGGAACCCTCTTGGCGGCTTGCAACTGTTTGGATATCTGGGTGTGGATCTGGTGGAGAACCCTCTTGGCGGCTTGCAACTGGTGGGGAACCCTCTTGGCAGCTTGCAACTGTTTGGATATCTGGGTGCGGATCTGGTGGGGAACCCTCTTGGCGGCTTGCAACTGGTGGGGAACCCTCTTGGCAGCTTGCAACTGTTTGGATATCTGGGTGTGGATCTGGTGGGGAACCCTCTTGGCGGCTTGCAACTGGTGGGGAACCCTCTTGGCAGCTTGCAACTGTTTGGATATCCGGGTGTGGATCTGGTGGGGAATCCTCTTGGCGGCTTGCAACTGTTTGGATATCTGGGTGCGGATCTGGTGGGGAACCCTCTTGGCAGCTTCCAACTGTTTGCATATCCGGGTGCGGATCTGGCGATGAACCCTCTTGGCAGCTTGCAACTGGTGGGGAACCCTCTTGGCAGCTTGCAACTGGTGGGGAACCCTCTTGGCGGCTTGCAACTGTTTGGATATCTGGGTGTGGATCTGGTGGGGAACCCTCTTGGCGGCTTGCAACTGTTTGGATATCTGGGTGCGGATCTTGTGGGGAACCCTCTTGGCAGCTTCCAACTGTTTGCATATCCGGGTGCGGATCTGGCGATGAACCCTCTTGGCAGATTGCAACTGGTGGGGAACCCTCTTGGCGGCATGCAACTGGTGGGGAACCCTCTTGGCAGCTTGCAACTGGTGGGGAACCCTCTTGGCAGCTTGCAACTGTTTGGATATCTGGGTGTGGATCTGGTGGGGAACCCTCTTGGCGGCTTGCAACTGGTGGGGAACCCTCTTGGTAGCTTGCAACTGTTTGGATATCTGGGTGCGGATCTGGTGGGGAACCCTCTTGGCGGCTTGCAACTGGTGGGGAACCCTCTTGGCAGCTTGCAACTGTTTGGATATCTGGGTGTGGATCTGGTGGGGAACCCTCTTGACAGCTTGCAACTGGTGGGGAACCCTCTTGGCAGCTTGCAACTGGTGGGGAAACCTCTTGGCAGCTTGCAACTGTTTGGATATCTGGGTGTGGATCTGGTGATGAACCATCTGGTCTTGTGCGAACCATCAAGCTTTCTGTACATCCATCTTCTGGTGTGGCCTCTGGCCTGCTTGGAAATATTTGACTTTCATTGTCAGAGTCTTGAGGGGAACCATCTTCACCTTTGGACACCCTTGAAGTGCTTGTGGCTGAGTTTGCCCTGACCCATTCCATATCTTTCTTAAATGCCTCTATGTTCTGTAGGAGTTTCTTTTTCTTTAGTTTACCTGGAAATAAAGTATTCATATTGTCCTTAAATAACCATGTACAAGTTTATTTCTTCAGTTTACCTGGAATAAAACAAGCAATTCTAGTCCTCAATGAGTTGTTTAACCAGACTTGAAATAATAAGATGAATAATTTTGTTTTTCAACCTCAAACATTTATGTGCTTCGCTGTCCTTAGCAGTGTGTCTACATGTCCAAAAACTATGTGAATAATTTTGTTTTTAATCCCAAAACATGTATGTGCTTCGCTGTCCTTAGCAGTGTGTCTACATGTGTCCAAAAAACTATGTGAATAATTTTGCATTTCAACCCCAAACATTTATGTGCTTAGCTGTCCTTTGCTGTGTGTCTACATGTGTCCAAAAACTATGTGAATAATTTTGCATTTCAACCCCAAACATTTATGTGCTTAGCTGTCCTTTGCTGTGTGTCTACATGTGTCCAAAAACTATGTGAATAATTTTGTATTTCAACCCCAAACATTTATGTGCTTCGCTGTCCTTAGCAGTGTGTCTACATGTCCAAAAACTATGTGAATAATTTTGTTTTTAATCCCAAAACATGTATGTGCTTCGCTGTCCTTAGCAGTGTGTCTACAATATGGACAAAAAAAAATAGACACATAATAGGGGCGTACCAATATGGACATCCAAAAATGTCCAAGTCAATGCAAAGTCAATGCAAAAAATTAAGTGGCTAAAAAGTACGCCCCTCAGCGGCTGACCTTAACTAAATCTAGAGGTCAGCCTGTACGCCCCTAAAAATCGGCTAAGTCCAAAAAATAGCCACATAAACATGGACATATAGCCACATAAAATCAATATATATATATACATATATATATAACAACCACATAACATGTGGACAAATAGGCACAAAAAATTTGGACATTTTAACAACATAAAATGTATGTCTAACGACAGTTAAATGCCTTCGGACATTATAGCCACATAAAAATATAGCCACATAAAATGGACAACTGAAGTGGCTAGACACACACATAAGATAAACTAAGTGGCTAGACACAAAAACATATGGACAAATAGAAACATAAAGTTTGGACATATAGCCACACAACCTCAGGAAGACAAAATAACCACATAAATTGCCCAAAACAGGTGGCTAGACACACGAATAACCAGACTTGAAATAATAAGATGAATAATTTTGTTTTTCAACCTCAAACATTTATGTGCTTCGCTGTCCTTAGCAGTGTGTCTACATGTCCAAAAACTATGTGAATAATTTTGTTTTTAATCCCAAAACATGTATGTGCTTCGCTGTCCTTAGCAGTGTGTCTACATGTGTCCAAAAAACTATGTGAATAATTTTGTATTTCAACCCCAAACATTTATGTGCTTAGCTGTCCTTTGCTGTGTGTCTACATGTGTCCAAAAACTATGTGAATAATTTTGTATTTCAACCCCAAACATTTATGTGCTTAGCTGTCCTTTGCTGTGTGTCTACATGTGTCCAAAAAACTATCTGAATAATTTTGTATTTCAACCCCAAACATTTATGTGCTTCGCTGTCCTTAGCAGTGTTTCTACATGTGTCCAAAAAACTATGTGAAAAATTTTGTATTTCAACCCCAAACATTTATGTGCTTCGCTGTCCTTAGCAGTGTGTCTACATGTGTCCAAAAAAAACTATGTGAATAATTTTGTATTTCAACCCCAGAACATTTATGTGCTTCGCTGTCCTTAGCAGTGTTTCTACATGTGTCCAAAAAACTATGTGAATAATTTTGTATTTCAACCCCAAACATTTATGTGCTTCGCTGTCCTTAGCAGTGTGTCTACATGTGTCCAAAAAACTATATGAATAATTTTGTATTTCAACCCCAAAACATTTATGTGCTTCGCTGTCCTTAGCAGTGTGTCTACATGTGTCCAAAAAACTATATGAATAATTTTGTATTTCAACCCCAAAACATTTATGTGCTTCGCTGTCCTTAGCAGTGTTTCTACATGTGTCCAAAAAACTATGTGAATAATTTTGTATTTCAACCCCAAACATTTATGTGCTTCGCTGTCCTTAGCAGTGTGTCTACATGTCCAAAAACTATGTGAATAATTTTGTTTTTAATCCCAAAACATGTATGTGCTTCGCTGTCCTTAGCAGTGTGTCTACATGTGTCCAAAAAACTATGTGAATAATTTTGTATTTCAACCCCAAACATTTATGTGCTTAGCTGTCCTTTGCGTGTGTCTACATGTGTCCAAAAACTATGTGAATAATTTTGTATTTCAACCCCAAACATTTATGTGCTTAGCTGTCCTTTGCTGTGTGTCTACATGTGTCCAAAAAACTATATGAATAATTTTGTATTTCAACCCCAAACATTTATGTGCTTCGCTGTCCTTAGCAGTGTTTCTACATGTGTCCAAAAAACTATGTGAAAAATTTTGTATTTCAACCCCAAACATTTATGTGCTTCACTGTCCTTAGCAGTGTGTCTACATGTGTCCAAAAAAAACTATGTGAATAATTTTGTATTTCAACCCCAGAACATTTATGTGCTTCGCTGTCCTTAGCAGTGTTTCTACATGTGTCCAAAAAACTATGTGAATAATTTTGTATTTCAACCCCAAACATTTATGTGCTTCGCTGTCCTTAGCAGTGTGTCTACATGTGTCCAAAAAAACTATGTGAATAATTTTGTATTTCAACCCCAAAACATTTATGTGCTTCGCTGTCCTTAGCAGTGTTTCTACATGTGTCCAAAAAACTATGTGAATAATTTTGTATTTCAACCCCAAACATTTATGTGCTTCGCTGTCCTTAGCAGTGTGTCTACATGTCCAAAAACTATGTGAATAATTTTGTTTTTAATCCCAAAACATGTATGTGCTTCGCTGTCCTTAGCAGTGTGTCTACATGTGTCCAAAAAACTATGTGAATAATTTTGTATTTCAACCCCAAACATTTATTTGCTTAGCTGTCCTTTGCTGTGTGTCTACATGTGTCCAAAAACTATGTGAATAATTTTGTATTTCAACCCCAAACATTTATGTGCTTAGCTGTCCTTTGCTGTGTGTCTACATGTGTCCAAAAAACTATCTGAATAATTTTGTATTTCAACCCCAAACATTTATGTGCTTCGCTGTCCTTAGCAGTGTTTCTACATGTGTCCAAAAAACTATGTGAATAATTTTGTATTTCAACCCCAAACATTTATGTGCTTCGCTGTCCTTAGCAGTGTGTCTACATGTGTCCAAAAAAACTATGTGAATAATTTTGTATTTCAACCCCAAAACATTTATGTGCTTCGCTGTCCTTAGAAGTGTTTCTACATGTGTCCAAAAAACTATGTGAATAATTTTGTATTTCAACCCCAAACATTTATGTGCTTCGCTGTCCTTAGCAGTGTGTCTACATGTCCAAAAACTATGTGAATAATTTTGTTTTTAATCCCAAAACATGTATGTGCTTCGCTGTCCTTAGCAGTGTGTCTACATGTGTCCAAAAAACTATGTGAATAATTTTGTATTTCAACCCCAAACATTTATGTGCTTAGCTGTCCTTTGCTGTGTGTCTACATGTGTCCAAAAACTATGTGAATAATTTTGTATTTCAACCCCAAACATTTATGTGCTTAGCTGTCCTTTGCTGTGTGTCTACATGTGTCCAAAAAACTATATGAATAATTTTGTATTTCAACCCCAAACATTTATGTGCTTCGCTGTCCTTAGCAGTGTTTCTACAAGTGTCCAAAAAACTATGTGAATAATTTTGTATTTCAACCCCAAAACATTTATGTGCTTAGCTGTCCTTAGCAGTGTGAATAATTTTGTTTTCAACCCCAAACATTTATGTGCTTAGCTGTCCTTAGCAGTGTGTCTACATGTTCAAAAACAATGTGAATATTTTTGTATTTCAACTCCAAACATTTATGTGCTTAGCTGTCCTTAGCAGTGTATCTACATGTTCAACAATATGAACAAGTGGTAACTTTAAAGCCTGTGATAAAATTAGCAAACCTGGTCAGATTTAAATTTACCATCTTTAAATCTTATTCACTTGTACATGTATACTTAAACACTTGTAGAAATTGTGTCCCTCTTGCAATGCAGCTTATTTGGGGCAAGGCAGAAAAGTGAAAACAGTCAAAGCTGAAACTCCAAGAAACATAAATCATAAAGGGAAACATTGGTATATCTAGCTCAGGTGAAATTTGTGCATGAATTGGTATTCTTATTATCATCACTTATCGTAAACTAATTTTGTCAATTTGTAACACCCATATACAGCCTTAACTTTGACCATTTTCTTTAGAAAAGTAGGGTTAAAACAACATGAACAACAAGAGGGCCAAGATGGCCCTATATCGCTCACCTGAGGAACATTTGACCTACAGTAGTTTTCCCAAACAATGACCTATAATGATATTCGAACTGTGCCTAGATATTTTCATGAAGAACGCACTAACGCACATACACCGAACCGCCATTGTGACAACTATGTCGAGCTCACCGCAAGCGGGCTCGACAAAAATCGGGTCACTAATGTGGCCTTTAAAGTGTAAACAAGGATTTTCTAAGATTTGACCTGGTGACTTAGTTTTTGACCTGACATGACCCACATTCATAATTGGCCTAGACATTGTCCTAACAAATGTTGTGAACAAGTTTCATCAAAATCAGGTCACAAATGTGGTCTCTAGAGTGTAAACACGAATTTTCTAGGATTTGACCTGGTGACCTCGTTTTTGACCCAACATGACCCATATTCGAACTTGACCTAGATATTGTTAAAACATTCATTCTCACCAAACTTCATCAAAATCAGGTCACAAATGTGACCCCTAGATTGTAAACAAGGATTTTCTAAGATTTGACCTGGTGACCTAGTTTTTGACCCGACATGACCCAGATTCGAACTTGGCCTAGATATTGTCGAGAAATACATTCTGACCAAGTTTCATCAAATTCAGATCCCAAATGTGACCTCTAGAGTGTAAACATCAATTGTTGACACACGACGCACTATCACTGACCACAATAGCTCACCATGAGCACTTCTTGCTCAGGTGAGCTACAAAGAATATAACAAGGGATAAAACAACATAAACAAAAAGAATATAACAAGGAACAATAAACTCTTTTAAACAATTATACCTAAACATTCTTGTTCAATTCTCTGAGTATTTTCACAAAATGGCACTATGTCTTTTAATTTGACTGTCAAACTGTAATAAGATTCAGGGTTAGCGTAAGTTTGGCTAAGTTCAAGGGGACATAACTTTGCAATGCCTGGATGAATGGACATGAACATTGTTTGCAGGGGTATAAATACATGTTATTCGTCGCATGGTAAAACATTTCACAATGATGTGATTTATTGTCTGTAATGAAGTGTTTTTCGTATATTTGATCACTAACCTGTACAGTGAAACAATTATAACGAACATGATTAGTACGAAAAAACGGATATTACGAAGCAAATCTCATTCCCCGAATGTAGCCCTTCTTTATTTATATGTCCGTCTACACAGTTATTACGAAATTGGTTACAACGAATAAACGCTTATAACGTATAAATGTCTTGGTCTCAAGTTGCGTATTTTAACGTAAATCGGCATGGATATAGCGAAATTAACTTTTAACTTCACCAAACCGATAAACTAAATTGCCTTGACCAATTACCATGTATACAATGTACTGTAATTATGTTTGCGCACAGATTGCCTATTGATATGTTATCACACCAAATATTAGCGTTTAAACTTGTAAACAGATATTGATAAAAAGGAATTATCCTTATGAAATAAACCATGACTAAACGCTGGTGTCCGTCGCTACTATAAGGTCGTTACTGGAAAATTCAACAGACATCCAAGAAGACGTTTTCTTGTCGCTTCAAAAGATCGAGAACACGATAACTGTCACACTTCCGTCGAAGCAGACGAAAATCATTGACTTTTTCCGAAAGAACTAGACTTTGCAATTACATTTGTACATGTATGTCACGAACTGTGCTAAGTGAATTTTGTACTACATATGTAATTGGTTTCGAGAATCCATCTTATACAAGTGATATTTCACTGCACATATAATGAATTGTTTACTGTTTTGATTTCTCTCAGCCAATAAAACATGTTCTCGTTTGTCGTATGTTTTTTTATGGACATCAACAATATAATGAAATACGTTATATACATGCGTATATAAGGAAATTTCGTTATATCGATACAACGAAGTTTGGATATAAGAACTAATTTCCAAGGTCCCCAGGAATTCGTTATAAGCATGTTTCACTGCATTAAACTTTCTGCCATTAGCCTAACCAGCAAGTGTCTAACATTCCAAAACTATGTGATAAATTGTCCGTATAAACTTAGTGTTTTGAATTTGCGACGACTAACCTATATTATACTTTCTGCCATTAATTTTGTCTAACAAGCAAAGTGTCTAACATTCCAAAACTATGTGATAAATTGTCCGTAATGAAGTGTTTTGAATTTGCGACGACTAACCTATAATATTATTATACTTTCTGCCATTTGTCTAACCAGCAGTGTCTAACATTCCAGAACAATGTGATTTATTGTCCATGATGAAGTGTTTTGTGTTTTGTATCTGTGGCAACTAACCTGTACTTTATTTTCTGTCATTTGTCTAATCAGCAAAGTGTCTAACATTCTATAACTAAGTGATTTATTGTCCGTAATTGTTTTGTACTTTTCATTTACAAACTACAGTACAGCCAGCGCGGAACCTTCATTTGAACACCCATCGCGAGGATTTTACTTACTGTGTTCACTGGAAAATGACCCCCGCGACAAGTGTTCCTTGCTGTTATTACGGGTGGTCACGGGTGTTCAACTGCTGGAGGCAGTGAATACCGCGTGACGCGAGGGACGAACACCGTGGTCCCTGGTGGTCAGCTATTAAATTAAAATCCGATATGTCCGTATGAAACTGTACAATTTTCTGATAGAAACTCTAAAAGTAACACAGTGCTTCTATTTAAAGATCGTTTGTAAATAGCATCCAATAAACGACAGGTAAAATGCGCACTTAGTCACGTACGCAATTCCGGTGTCACCAGGAAAGCCCGGGAAAATACCATGACGTACGGTGTTTTCCCGGCTAAATACAGTTGTTTAGTGCCAAAAGTAAAGGTCAAGGGTACTAATAAATATAACCACCAATTGAAATGTGAGCTTTAATCACATGACGCCCTTTTAATTTATTCACAACAGATTTATAAACACGTGGTCTTACGTACATGTGTACTTTGTCGGAAATATTTTTGACAGGTAATTTTAGAGACAGAATATCATGACAGAAGTTGTTTCTCTGATAATAATAATGTTTCTAAATTACTTTTATTTGCAACGTGGTAGATCTAACTATTTTCAGAAAAACTTGGGGGTATTTTTGTTGCAAATGACTCGACACTTCGCATCTGGCAAATGTCAATAAACATGTATTTACGATTCAATAAACCGTTATTTACATCATTGTTCAGTTCATTTTGTCACTGTCTACAACAGAAGCGACCACCGCGGACCCTCGCGTACGACCATCGTGGCACGCGAGGGCCATGACCACCAGGGTCATTCGGGTGTTCGCCCCCGGTGTTCGACCGCGCGTGGAACATTTTTACCGCGAGGGGCAGTGTTTTTGAAGGTTCCGCGCTGGCTGTACTGTATGTAGCCCAACTTATTGTTTTGGCATATGAAAGGATATCCTTTTTTGGTAGAATCAACATGGATTTTGAAATTTTCCAACCAGAAAATTTTCCTTCTTTCTTTATATTGCAGCCAATCAATTTTATTTACACTGAATTTTAAATAGCTCACTCCAGCTTTTTATTTATATATTGCAAAGAAAACATATCAAAATTCAGAATTCATTTTCCAAGTAAGAAAATATTAAGAAGTTATAACACTTTAGTTTTACAGCAAAGAACCCTCTTTAATGCCAGGCAACGGTGGGTGTCTGTGTTCATATAGTGAGAAATATACAGTAGCAACATCTGACTTTTACCTGTGTATTGTGAGGACATTGCCCCAGATTTTACTATCTCAATGCCCCCGCAGGTCGAGGGTTTTACCTGTGTTTTCTAAAGCCCAAAGTCAAAATCCCTGCTATTCCCTTGTGGTAGTGGTGGAGTGTAAGATACCAATTTTGTTGCAAAAAGAAAATGTTTGAAACATTGTAACACTTACAATGCCTGATCAGAATTCACATACACCAGGCTCTCTTGGTCTCTTATTTCCTTCACCTCCACAGGCCAGAGCACAGGGGTAGATTTCAGCTTTGCCCAAACAAATCTGTGAACAGATTTCAAAATAAAATTACTCTAATGGGTCACAATTTTAAAACAAGAGGGTCAAAATGGCCCTTTATCATACACACGAGAACCATTGTACATGAACATCAAAAGTTTGAAAGAAAGATCTTCCACAGTCAAATTTAAAAACTGTACGCAGAATCATCAAAATATGGAAACTTTTGATATCAATTTTTTCCAAAAATTTGACACTGTGACCTAGTTTTTGACCGTAGATAACCCATAAAGGATCCCAACTTTGATTGGATGGATTGATTTTATAGGTTTTACACAGTTTCAACATCAACAATATTTCAGTCATATTACGGTGGTCAGTTAACCTTCTTATCCTTCCTGGGCAGAATTAGACCTCTAGCCTAAGCAGATAACCAGTACAGAGCCCATACCTTCGTCTGTAACTGACAACTGCCCAAAGTTGATCAGAAATAGGGGAAGAATGGCCAGAAAAAATCCCATGACCAAACTCCATGAAGGTTATGTAGAGCAAGTGGCGTAGCTGGAGCTCGAACCTGGGACCTCCCGATTTGAAGCCAAATGCCTGCAACCGCCTCTACAGTGCTCTGCTAGTTTTCATTAAGACAAACATTCTGAACAAATATTACTCAAATCGAATGAAAAATACAGCCTTAATTGCAAACAAAAGGGTTTTTTCTAAGACTTGACCCCTGACCTGTTTTAACCCATGTCTACATTTATAACTCATATACAATCCCAACCTAGATTTTATCAAGACAAACATTCTAACGAAAATTCATGAAGATCCAATGAAAAATACAGTCTCTGTTGCATTAGTAACTCAAGGTTTTTCTAAGATTTGACCATGTAACCTAGTTTTTGACCCTAGATAACCCATATCCTTCGTAGATTTCAGCAAGACCAACATTCTGATTAATATTACTAAAATCAAATGAAAATACAGCCTCTACTGCACGTGCAAGGGCTTTCTACGAGTTGACCCTGTGACCGAGTTGACCCTGTGACCTAGTTTTTGACCCCACATGACCCATATTCAATTCCAACCAAGATTTCTTCAAGTCAAATATCCTAACCAAGTTCCATAAAGATTCATTAAAAGATACACAAACTAAATATGAAGGCAACAGAAACTAAAAAATCCAGTGATCATTATAGCACACCCTTAGTATTTTCTCAGGTGAGCTAAAAATATAAGGTTTACTTCTAAAGACCTCCTGCAATTACACTCTTTATGTCATTGAAGGTGGGTCTCAAACTATATACCTCCAGTTTAAACTCGTAAAAAAGTTAAGCATTTTCTTTTTCATGTAGACTACTTACTTGGGAATACTGTGATATGGCTCATCACATACACTATTTGGGAGTAGCTTCTTTTTCTTGACTTCAGAGACAAGGTGACTACTGAGACTGAAACAGACAACAAAGGGCACTTACTTAATAATAATCAGTTGTTCCTGATAGCCAGCAATTATATTATTTTGAACAATAAATTTTGGTCACTACCAGTGTTCCCACTTATTTTGGGGGTACATGTACCCCCTGTGTTGTCATTTGGGGGTACAGTTTAAAACTTGAGGGTACACGTAAACAATTTGTGAAAAATTAAACCAATTTATGCAAAACTATTGCTAAACGGCATTGAATTTGATTACATGTATTTACAATGGAACATTTATACTATATATTGTACCACAGTTACCAAATCATTTACAATTCAAATATATATATATTCAAAACAATTAATAATTTAGATCTAATAGTTATCATTTTATATTGATAATTCCTGTTGTAACTTATTACCTTATACGTCAATGGAAACAACACTCAAATTAAATTTAACATGACAGTCATGTATTTACATCTGACACCCAGCAAGCACAGATGCTTGTTTTGCAGATCTACAATTCCAAATGGTCTGGCTTTGGAATTGGGAAAAATCGCGCAAAATAACCTTTTTTTGGGAAAAAAATAATTTAGATTCTTATTCAAAAATGATACTGTTTTGTGATACAAGTGACCCAGTTAAGTATTTAATCACACAAATGACAAAATAAATTGAAGAGAGTGGTTTAACAAGTATTTTAATGAAATGCAGCCAACCCTCATAATGTCATAAATACGAGTTATATTAGCACACTGTGACAGACTGTTTAAAAGTTTTCTTTGCTTCATACCCTGGATTTTGGAAAAATTGCTTCAAGATCTGTTACAGTAGTAAGACTGTATTTGTAAGCTCTTGACTCTGATGAGCTATACTCATAACTGCATCTAACTATTGCATATACAGTCGACTAACAACCAGAAAGAGTAAAAACATTGGAATGAGATGCATTACACATTTAGATTACGGACACATTTTGTCAACATATGTTTATTGAAAAAAAAATTGTTGTAAAATTCGCAACATCATAAATCCCGTATTTAATAATACTGTACATAGTGTTCATTCTCGATCTTTTTGAAGTAATTTTTAACTATTCATTGTTTGATTTATACGAAAAGAACAATATTTTTGGGAAAAATGAAGAAGATTTTGGGAAAAAATTCTACTTTTGGCGATTGGGAAACAGCCGAATATCGGCTGTAAATTTGGGCAAAAAAAATCACTGCCTGATCAAACTGCACAGTTTAGCTGCATATCAGAATTATATAAATTTGTTTATACTGAAAACAACTTACCTACACCTACACCAAAATGCTTCACAAAAGTACTTCTCGGAATCCAAACACATCTTTGCCTTATAACACATGTCCCATTCATCATAACATAGCATATATCCATTGTCAAACCGGTGCAAATGTTTAAAATGGAAGCTATAATGAACAGGCAGCTCAATAACAAATAGGGATGGCATTTTACTTTGCCGATAGTGATACGGAAACCCGTTAACAATTCTTCATATGAAAAGGCGCCCTGGGGTAGACTCGCGAAAACACAAGACACGAGTCTTTCACTCGATCTTTTGGTCAAATTTCTCAAGCATAACAAAAGATCACTTTCTGTTTGGAAATCCAAATATTAACAAACGAAATTTACCACTTAATGTGTCTTTTTCGTTTGCCCATGCTGACACAACTGCCTCTCGTTGGTACTTCCGATCGAAAATGGCGGCGTGGTGCGTGTGAACTGCGCATGTCGTTCGCGCATTTCGTAATTTGGCGTGAAAATTCAATGTAGTCTAAGGGAGACAACACGAAAAACACTGTCCATGATATGCTATGGAATGTCCAAAGTACATGGACATTTTTTCCATACATTAAGTGGTTATGACAAAATAATTTGTAAATCTAGCCACATAGACAAAAAAAAGTTGTCCAAAAAAATTCTTTTATGTGGTTAGACACACAAAAGAATTTAGCAACATAACTATATAAAAATGCGTACCAATAGCCACATATCTATGCTCTCGTAAACACATAAAGTCCTATTGTCCGGCAGCAGCCGGTAATCCCCAACTTAAACATGAAACTAAATGAGGCCTATTTGTTTGAAAGAACTTGTCCAGTTTAGTAACTACAAATTTTGATTCAGTTAGATTTTGGCTTGCAACAAAAATCATCAAATGGTTAGAGCGGTGACTGATATTTCCGTTGTGAAATAGTGGGTAAGTTTAATTGACAGAATGCTGTTCACAGTTAATCATGCCTTTGATTTGTTTTACTTTAAGCCACACCTGTTGTTATTTCTCCAGTGCTGCATGTACCATTCAGGTCTTTAGAAAACAAAAATGTATTTGGAAGCTGAACGCGGCTTCAAAAACAATGAACCAGACAAATCACAACTTGATGTTTGTTTTTCAAGTCTCAGTAAGACCTTGGAGCATATCTTGAAATTAGGTTGACAGATATGGACACTTTTACACTGAGGATTCGTTTTAACGTGGTTTGTTTGAGATCGCGGTCCCTTATAACGCGGTTGTTCCATGGATCCCCCTTTTTTTTTTCGAAGTCCATTTTTTGACCATGAAATGGCAAATAATGGAAACCATATTACATGTATAAAAGTAGCTTAAATTACATAGCAATAAAGGGCACAGATTTATGCTCTGTATTAGAGAAAGGCAAAGAACTTTTGATTGAATTGTTTTTACCTGTTATTCCATGAATTGGATATGCTTTTTATCACATGGGCAAACAATGTAGAATGAGATCATACAGCATGTCTTGTCTGTGCCATCTTATCTAGATCTAAACTGTTTGCTTGTTAGTAAGAACTAACTTGATGAATATAAAATCGAACATCAAAGATCCACAAATTTGCCTGCTGGTTTGGATCTACATGTCCCATATGGGATGTAAGTCGTATATTACGGAGGAAAGAGTTAAATGCATGGTTATAGACAACATATGACAGACTGATAGAGATCTTACGTTTTAGGGTAATGAGTACCTGCAGACAGCAGCCCGATGTTTACAGATGATGTTGCGTGTTGACATCTACAGACAGGTCTTTGTACAAGTTGATGGTGTAGCCACGTAAGTTTTTATAGAGTAATCAGTTGTAACGAGTGTTTATGGTTCTGTTTAGCTGAACCCTTTCTTGCCTGGGCAAAAAGTGTAGATCCAGATCAGCTGGCACATCTATGCCATCTGATCAGGATCTGCACTGTTGGCTTAATGATCCGCTAGGTTATTTCTGACCAAAATGCAATCAGTGCAGATCCTGATCAGACAGCACAGATATGCCAGCTGATCTGGATCTACACTGGTCGCACATGCGTAAAAATGCTTTTATATGGAGGAAAGGGTTAATATTGCGGTGAATAAAAGCTAAAGACTCGGGTACATCTTTATATGTAATAATGCATCAGCTGTCTTTTCTCAAGAAAATTATTCTTTTGTGTGTCCATGTAAAGTTAAATTATTAAAATAAAATGTCCTCAAGAGATTTAATATTTTGTTTTTATAAATAAACAAGGAGGGTCAGATTCTTTTTATCACATGCCACAATTATTAAAATGTTAAGGAAAAAAGTGTGCATGTTCTGATTGGCCAGTTTATTCGATGGATTGGATATATGTCAAATGAGTGACCAGAGTAGATCCAGGTCAGCCAGCACATCCAAGACATTTGATCTAGAAGTTCACTATTCACTTCTTGGTCAGAGCTTACATAAGAAATATAAAATTAACAATGAACATCGAGATCTAACTGCACACATGCCGGCTTATCTGGATCTACACTTATCTCATGTAATATCTCACAGAGTAAAGTGTAAAACCCAGACAAATGAACACGTGTTTTGTGTATATAACAGGATTATATCGGTTCTGGACTCGAGCAAGATGGGTTTCCAGATACAGTACCAGTTAACTTTCTGTCTCTGGTGTCTGACATTTAACCCCTCCCTGCTGGAAAAGATGAACAAGTAAGTGTAATAGTTGTTGTATTGGTGTTGGTGTTAGGGTTTTCTGAAAAATACAGAACAAGTGACATTTATGAAATAATTAGTTGTCGCTACTTCAATTCATTGCCTATGGAGAATCACAGTGGTCGAGTTAGAAGTAGAATTTATTTGAATGTTATTGATGGAAGAGTTGGAACATTCATGGGTTGTGATGGAATGTTATTGATTGAAGAGTTGGAACATTCATGGGTTGTAATGGAATGTTATTGATGGAAGAGTTGGAACATTCATGGGTTGTGATGGAATGTTATTGATTGAAGAGTTGGAACATTCATGGGTTGTGATGGAATGTTATTGATGGAAGAGTTGGAACATTCATGGGTTGTGATGGAATGTTATTGATTGAAGAGTTGGAACATTCATGGGTTGTGATGGAATGAAGGCCCAAGATCATAAAACTAAGTTTTGAGATCAGTCTCAAATCTCAAGGATCTGATTGGCTGAAATGGCGACTGGTCGCCATTTCAGCCAATCAGATGCTTGAGATTTGAGACTGATCTCCAGATTTTGTTTTATGATCTTGGGCACAAATTTCATGCAATGGTATAGAGCTTAACCTGTGCTATAAGTCACCTGTACTGAGCAACCACTGTTACACACAGTCAAAGTATGAAATATCAGTGCCCAGAAATGATCATGGTAACTTTACCCTGACAATAGCACCTCTCATAGCATCATGCTAGGCATATTATTTTCATCTGTTACTCCAGCACTATATTCTATTTTTCAGCTTGATTCTTTTTCTTGCATGTAAGGATACAGCTTAACCATATTTCAGTGAAATACCTAAATAATTTTACAAGTAAATATAGTAAAATTCCATGTTTATAATATTTTTATGTTAGACTTACTTAAAAGATTATTAAACTGTTTTTTCTCAAATGAAAGATCCCAGATTTTAACAGTGTTGACAGGTTTATTTTAATAACTTTCAGTTTTGACTCTACCCCAGTAGAGTATTTAAGAATTAATAAATTGTACCCACTAGCCCCTTGCCAGCTTCTCTTAGATCAATGGTTGATCTTAGGACATGTCTAACATCAGTCGTCATACTCAGTACCACTATTAATAGCAGTCTTGAGTACCTGTGCCCAAGGTTCTGAAACTGAGCATGGAAACCAGTCTCAAATCTCAAGGACGATTGGCTGAAATGGCGACCAGTCACCATTTCAGCCAATCAGATGCTTGAGATTTGAGACTGGTTTCCAATCTTGGCTTTATAACCTTCAGCCCAAGCAAAAAATAACCATCGTTCAAACATGTACTGGTTAATGTCTGCCTCAGCACTATGGTAACCATAGTCACAGCAGACATCACAAACAATTATGTGTATGTATGTGTCTATCTTCAGACAACACAATGTTATTCCAATCCTGTCAGACATCTTGAGTGACACTGTGAAAGAGAAGGTTTCCAGAATTATCCTGGCTACTTTTAGGGTATGTCTTGGTGTTTGTTTGCATTTTTCTGTTAATGCCATGCTTTTGGTAAAAGAAGGCTGAAGGTATTGCTTTTAAACAATGCCTCTCTGTGGAAAACTAAGACGGAGAAAAAATAAGTTGCTAAAGCATCGTAAGACTTTCAATTAATACTCAAATATAATGCAAATATCATGCATTAAAAGTTTGAAAGGGGTTGAAAGTAATAAATAGTTGATCTTGTGGTCAACAGCAAAACTTTTGTGAGTGGAACTTCTTTAACAGTTTCAGAGGGTTTGCAATGAAACTTGGTAAACATTTTTGCCATGAAATTTAAATGTGATATTTTTTATCAAGCCAAGGCTATTATTTGATGAAGAGTGGTAGGGGAGTGCAATGTTTGTAAAAAACTTGTAGAGCAGATTTCTATTGGAGTTTTCAAGATAATTGGCTAATACACTTTGAACATGTGTGCAGCATCAACTGAAATAATTGTTATGACACAAGGATATGATGGTCTTTTCTTCTTCTCTGAGAAAGAAATGTTCAAAGGGTATTTACCACTTTCAGTGATAGTTTTAGTTTATTTAACTTGTTGTCAATTGTATTGTATTGTGTTGTAGAATTTGTTAGAGAAGCCTGAGGAGCGAGAGATGATCCAGGAGAACGCCCTGTCCATGGTTCAGTGCAAGGTTCTCAAACAGCTAGAGCTTCTCGAGGCGAGAAAGTTCGATGACCCTGACATTGTGGAAGATTTGGCTTTCCTGCAGGAAAAACTGATGGAATCTGTCCAAGATCTCAGGTCTGTTTTAATGGCTTACTGTAATATCTATTTTAGTGCCTGTTTAATTGTCACATATTTCATGCTTGGTAAAAATAAGCAAGTTCATACCCTGAGGTTTTTATTTTAATAACATGTAAAATGTCACAGTGGTTGCATTACCTTTCAGGGTAGAAGTGGGCTTGATGAAAGTAGAAGGCTAAAACAAACATATTGTAGCTGTTCCATTAAATTATGATATGGTCAGTATTGATAGGAGAAATCCTCATTTGATGCCTCTTATTGAGACCTCTGACTTGTGTTAAACTCCACACTAAGGGCTGTCATTAACAATGAATGGAAGTCAAACTTTTAACCCTTTCCTCCATATATACGCCTTTTTAGCTCGACTATTCGAACAATATGTCGAGCTATTGTACTCACTTGGGCATCGGCGTCGGCGTCGCCGTCGCCGTCCCGCTTTGGTTAAAGTTTACGTGCAACCTACCTATATCTTAAAAACTACTATAGCTACAGCTTTTAAACTTGGCACACTTGTTCATCATCATGTCCTGAGTGTGTTTGCCAAGAACCATAACTCCAACTTTCATTTTGATCAAATTATGGCCCTTTTTTGACTTAAAATTTCAGGTTAAAGTTTGCGTGCAAGCTACTGTACAAACTCATAACTTCAATACTACCTGTACTACAGCTTTAAAACTTGGCACACTTGTTCATCATCATGTCCCGTGTGTGTATGCCAAGAACCATAACTCTAACTTTCATTTTGATCAATTATGGCCCTTTTTCGACTTAGAATTTCAGTTTAAAGTTTGCGTGCAAGCTACTGTACAAACCCATAACATCAATACTACTTATACTACAGCTTAGAAACTTTCAACACTTGTTAATCATCATATCCCAAGTGTGTATGCCAAGAACCATAACTCTAACTTTCATTTTTATCAAATTATGCCCCTTTTTCGACTTAGAATTTCAGGTTAAAGTTTGCGTGCAAGCTACTGTACAAACCCATAACTTCCATACTACTCATACTACAGCTTTGAAACTTTCAACACTTCTTCATCATCATAATTCAAGTTTGTCTGCCAAGAACCATAACTCTAATTTTCTTCTTGTACAAATTATGGCCCTTTTTCGACTGAGAATTTCAGGTTAAAGTTTGCTTGCAAGGTAGTTACTTAAATACTTCTTGTACTATAGCTTTGAAACTTAAGACACTTGTTTACCATCATGACCCTGACTATGTGTGCCAAGAACCATATCTCTTTCTTTCATTTTTAATCAAATAATGGCCCTTTTTCGACTTAGAATTTCAGGTTAAAGTTTGCGTGCAAGGTAGTTACTTAAATAGTTCTTGTACTATAGCTTTGAAACTTAAGACACTTGTTTACCATCATGACCCTGACTATGTATGCCAAGAACCATAACTCTTTCTTTCATTTTTAATCAAATTATGCCCCTTTTTTGACTTAGAATTTCAGGTTAAAGTTTGCGTGCAAGCTAGTTACTTTCATACTTCTTGTACTATAGCTTTGAAACTTATTCATCATCATGACCCTGACTATGTATGCCAAGAACCATAACTCTTTGAATTTTTTCAAATTACTGCCCTTTTTAGACTTAAAAATTAAGGTTTAAAACTTTGTATACCTTTATTTTATCTTACATCAGGTTTATTTTCAAAGACCCATAACTCATCCTTGCTTTTTTATATTTGATTTTTGCCCTTTTCACTTGAAATTAGAATTAAGACTTATAAATAATTCTTAAAGGTTCAGTGTTAGTGTTTTTCATATGTAATGCTATAGAAAATGTTTAAAACAGATGTACTTAACATACTTTAGTTGAAAGTGTTGAGTAATTGTGGGGTGGGTGGGGGCATAGACTATACTATACTATACTATACTATACTATACCATACCATACCATACCATACCATACCATACCATACCATACCATACCATACCATACTATACTATACTATTACTATATTATTACTATACTATACTATACTATTACTATACTATTACTATACTTTTACTATACTTTTACTATACTATACTATACTATACTATACTATACTATACTATACTATACTATACTATACTATACTATACTACACTACACTACACTACACTACACTACACTACACTACACTACACTACACTACACTACACTATACTATACCATACTATTACTATACTATTACTATACTATACTTTATTACTTTACTATTACTACACTATTACTATACTATACTATACTACTACTATACTATACTATACTATACTATACTATACTATACTATACTATACTATACTATACTATTACTTTTACTATGCTATGCTATGCTATGCTATGCTATGCTATGCTATGCTATGCTATGCTATGCTATGCTATGCTATGCTATGCTAATACTAATACTAATACTAATACTAATACTATACTATACTATACTATACTATACTATACTATACTATACTATACTATACTATACTATACTATACTATACTATACTATACTATACTATTACTATTACTATTACTATACTTTTACTATACTATTACAACACCAGCGCAACACCAACACCACCACCAACAACATCAACACCACCACCACCAACAACATCAACAACAACACCAACAACCACCACCACCACCACCACCAGCAACAACACTACCACCACCAACAACAACACCAACAATGACAACACCAGCAACCAGCATACCATACTGTACTACACCAAGCCACACCACTATAGGTGGGCAAAGATAGTGGGTTGATGGGTGTGGGATCAGGGGTGTATGGGCTGGGTTGTGTAAACCCCAAAAAATCTACAAGAATAAATTAAGTGTAATTTATTGATTTCCTAACTTGGATTAAGAAACTTTTGTTCATGTGTGTTTGTTGGAGGCGTCATAAACTCCTGAATCACTCCCCAGTTTAAATGAAGCCCAGTTACAATGTGCTTAATAATTCTAACTTTTCGAATAGTCGAGCTTGCAGTCGTTTCCGACTGGCTCTTGTTACACATGTGCGACCAGTGTAGATCCAGATCAGCCGGCACATCCGCGCCGCCTGATTGGGATCTGCACTGGTCGCATTTTGGTCAGTAATAACCTAATAAATCATAAAGTAAACAGTGCAGATCCTGATCAGATGGCACAGAATGTCTGATGTGCCAGCTGATCTGGATCTACACTGTTCGTCCTTGCAATTAAGGTGTATCTAAGGAGGAAAGGGTTAAAGGTTAACAAAATGTGACCAGTTAGAACTTCGTCAAGTGTATCCTGGTTTATAACAAGATGTTCTTATATTTTTTACAGTTCATTTGATGAGTATGTAACAGAAATAAAATCTGGTCGCCTGGAATGGAGCCCCGTACACAAGAGTGACAGGTTCTGGAGAGAAAATGCCATACGACTCAATGAGAAGAATTACGAATTGTTAAAGTTGGTATCATTTAAATCCTTTACCAGCTGAGTACAATATCTTCAACCAAATATCAAAAGCTTGTGTCGACCAAATATAATTTTTTGCAATTTGGAAATACTAAAATCTAGTGTGAAATCTGTCAAAATTTCGCATATTTATGCTAATGAGAGAGTTTTAAGATAATCATTTGTTTAAATAACATACTTTGATTGGTGGATATTTCAGTTCTTATCCTCACTTGTAGTTTGGTTATTAGGCTGACAATATGGTTATGAATACACTCTTTTGAAATAGCAGGCTGTGTAAGCTTTTTGAATAAAATAACTGTATGAATGGCTTTTATTATAAACAATATAAATTCTGTTTTTTTTGTTTTTTTTTAAAGCATTTTTAAGTTATAAAACAAATATTATGCACTCACCTTTAAACAGTTTGACCTAGTCCATTCATAGTTCATATGGAGTGTTTTTAGAAATGTATTTATCAAATATATTAACAGATTAGTGAAACCTGAATGCAATAGAAACTGATCAGACTGACATTTGACATTGATATAATTTCCAGAAAATTTTGAATGGTTGAGTGAAGAAGACCTGTTCATTTTTCGCTTTGACATGATTTCAGGATTTTAGTACGGTTATTGGAAGGCAGCAGAGATCCACTGATATTGTCGGTAGCTGCCCACGACATCGGTGAATATGTGAGATACTATCCTAGAGGCAAAAAGTACGTTTTTATTTCATTATCATGATCTCATCATTGATCGTATTAGCTCAATAAACATCTTAAAGGCATCAAAATACACCATGACTACTTGATCATGCTCTGGGTTGCTTCACTGGCGCTTGACCAGCCACTCCACCTCCTGCCAAATGTTACTAATACGCCTTTGATTTTTTGTAAAATGGTGTCAAGTCACTAATAATATTCCATTCTATCAAAATGTGGGAAAATACACCGTCAAAATTGTAGTTTAAAAAATGTATATTCTTTGTATATATTGAATAATGGTCAGGAATGGCTTCAGACCCTTCTCCTGTTTGAGAGGCTGTTTTTCCTACAATATGGAGGGTTCCAACCTGACAGCTGTTTGGTTCAACGCAACAGGGTCTGATCTAACAGTAAATGTCAAAAACTCTCAACAAAAGCTCGAAATATGCGTAATATTCTTTTGTTAGGAGCGTTCTGATTGGTCGAACGATTTGTGTGCAAAGTATTTCCAGGACTTAGTCAATAGTTCGACCAATCAGAACGCTCCGAACAAAAGCGTCAGGGATTTCCAGAAGTCGCACGGGGGAGAAGAATCTATGAAAAAATAATCTGCATTTCGGAGGCTGTTTTCTGTTGAATATTCTGCGTATCGAGCTTTTGGTGAGACTTTTTGACATTGACTGTTAGATCAGACCCTGTTGCGTTGAACCAAACAGCCCTCAGGTTGGAACCCTCCGTATTGTAGGAAAAACAGCCTCTCGAACGGGGGGTTTGGAGCCGTTCTTGACCATTATTCAATTATATACATAGAATATACTTTTTTAAACTGTGATTTTGACGGTGTATTTTCGTATATATTGAAAGAATGGAATAATATTAGTGACTTGACACCATTTTTACAAAAAACAAGGGTGTATTAGTAAGGGTTGGCAGGGGGGTGGGGCAGCTGGTCAAGCCCCAGTGTGTTGCATTGTTGCTAGTTGTAAAAATTCTCAACAGACACATCTGCTACCACTTGAACCAGTAGTCATAGGATCTGAATCTGACACCACTTTCCTCCATTGATGTCAAATGACATAAACAGTCAATGAAAATGGCTTATAATCTTTTTGTTTGCTGGCAAAGTTTTTTTTATTTCACTTCTTGTTTTTTGTGTTCTATTGAAATGTTGTCAAGAAAAGATTGTTCAGTGATCATTTATTCCTGGAATACAACTTTTATAATATGGGTGACTGGTGTAGGCTTTTATTGCATGAGCAAACAGTTTAGATCCAGAGGAGCCAGCACATCTGTGCCATCTGATCTGGATTTTAACTGTTTGCTTTTGCTTTTATTACATGGGCGAACAACTTAGATTCTTTAGGTTATTTCTGACAAGGAAGTGAACATTTTAGATCCAGATCCACATGCCACAGATGTGCTGGCTGATCTGGATATAAACTTGTCACTCTTGTGACAAAAGACGTATTTCGTCACCTTTGTGCTATATTGCTTTATCTCCTTCATATTTCAGTGGTATTATACATTATTGCACTAATATGATGATTTATGGATTAAAAGGTTAAACAGAAAATGGATGGTGTTTTATCAGGAAATAAATGGTGTAAATCTTGTTGTTTTCAGTGTGATAGAGCAGTTAGGGGCCAAGCAGCTGGTTATGCAATATTTAACACATGAAGATCCCAATGTACGATACGAGGCATTGATAGCTGTACAAAAACTCATGGTTCATAACTGGTAAGTTTATCATGTGACGAGAATGTGTTTGTTAGCTCCTCTGACAAGATCAAGAGAATCCCGCAGGTAGTAGGCATCCTGTACAAGCCCTCGCCCAAATACAGTCAAACCTGTCTTTAGCAGCCATCCAAGGGATTGACCAAAAGTGGCTGGTTAACACAAGTGGCTGTTAAAAGACAGGTAAAAATTAGAACAAAATGACAGTTTAGGTCATATTCAAACTGGCTGTTAAAGACAGGTGGTTGCTATTCGCAGGTGGCTGCTAAGGCAGGTTTCACTGAATCTATTTAGTGTGTAAAGACAGCACCTAAAAACTTTTTATAGTATAAGTTGCAGTGCTTTTTGTAATGTCATTCCTAAATAAAAATCGAACAGTTTCTAATAGATATAATTATGATGCCACATTAATAATTTCATCCGATATTATACATGTTTGGCCCATGTAAATTGTTAACAGGAAACTAAACTGTTGGCCACATTTGTATAATACTCAGATCACTGTATGGATATTAGAAACTATTTTTTCTTAACCTTTTCACCATATACAGACCTTTATTGCGCGGGCAGACCTTTATTGCGCGGGCAAACAGTGTAGATCCAGATCAGCCGCCACATCCGTGCCATCTGATAGGGTTCTGCACTGTTCGTTTTTCGATTTGTTAGGTTATTTTTTACCAAACTGCGACCAGTGGAAATCTGGATCTACACTGGTCACACATGTGTAAAAATTCATATATATGGAGGAAAGGGTTAATCAGTATCATACAATGTATGTCGTTTTTAACTTGCAGTGCTAATTACAAATTAGATAAAAACTCCATCTTGTCCAAAACATGATGACAGTAAAAATGTCATTTGTTCCCCCATTTCATAAAAAAAGAAAGTGTGCTGTTACTTGTTGAATAGAAACCACCTCACATTACTGTATTGTTTTAATTACTGATCCCTAAAATATTCAGTTTTAATAATTAATAATTATGAAATCAAAATAATTGCCAATTTAACTCAAGTGAATTAGTTCTAATATCATTGGTAACTTTTACTAGATTCTACAAATTTGAGTTACTGCTGCACAGTTGAAAATCAAAATAATTTCCTTTGAAATTTATGATGATTTATTATGATTGGCCTGCCATCTCTTAAACATACTTTTACATTGCAAGTCTCTAATGATTTTACTGTTAGAGAATTTCTGTAATTTAAGTGATACCCCCTCTTCATCACCCTCAAGTAAAATAAAAAAATGAACCACAACAACAAAAAACTAACACGTGTTCATTGTAAATCTCAAAACAATTTCACTGTAAGAGACGTTGTATATTTCAGGGAATACCTAGGAAAACAGATCAAACAAGCAACAACAGAAGAATCACCAGCAGTCGTTCAAGCTAAAGCATAACGTTAACTAAGCCGTAGCTATAATTCATTAGTCAGAACAGAAAATAGTTGTATAGACAATAATTTGTATGACTGAAAAGCCAAGATTCTGCATAGTGGAGTACATTTCATACCTGTTATGCCAACCCCTTTCGGTGGAATATGACAGCTTTTATAGATCACAATTTCTTGGATATGATCAACATTTTTACAAAACATGATAAATTCCTCTTTGTCTATTTTGAATTTGAAAATCTCCCACTTATTGAGAGCCTCCTCACTCCCATTTTATTAAGCACAGAAGAGGTTCACAGGACTGGTATGAACTTCGTACAGAGAGTTTCTCCAGTACATGGCAAGTCAGATAGGTTGACTATAAAACATAAACTACTATAATTAACCCCGGACCAGTAACACTTGTTTTTTAGATCTGCTGAAAAGGAGTTACATGTTTGCACCTCACTGACTGTCATTTATGTTGATGTAAAATTAAGTGGAAAATAATAAGTATCACTAATGTAGTTTTTGTATGGTTCATTGAATACTGTAAATTCATTAATTTTCAAAGGCACAAAATTTTGTGGTTTTTTGTAAAATGGTGTTATCTTGGGTAATTGAATTTGTTGTTTTCCATTTCTTAAAGGCAAATATACTTAAAAATATATTTCATGGTTTCTCTTATATTTTTATGGATTTTATTTGATAAATCCACAAAAATGAGTGCCACAAATGTTAATGAATATACAGTATATTGCCTCAAGTTTACATAGCATTCATGCACATTGTTAGGGGTGTTGTTTAAATGTAAATAGTAGAAAGGGATAATATGAAGCATGTTATATGACAAGCATTACAATTTCATAATATGAACTAAGGCACTGCCTCTTATCGAGCTCTAGCTTTATTAATCTCAGATAATGATTTATATTAAAAAATAATTTGTTTCTAACATTTGTTAGCCTACTCATGCCCGATAAAATTATGTGATTTTTGGAAAGAATTTAAGTCTACATCAACTTGATTCAGCTGGACAACTGGCAATCTGACTTTTACTAAACATTTGGGTTTTTAATGTGTAAACACAAAGGCTACTTGCTTAAATTTACAACCCAAATGTGTTCCATTACCTCACTTAATGCAATATTGAATATTGATAAATTCTTCATTGATACATGAAAATATTACATTGTCACATGTGCATGAAAATTAATATATTATTGTCTGAAAAATAAATTTTATTTTTTAAAATGTTGCCTTGATTACACTTGCATTTGTAACTTGCAATTGCACAAAATTGTTCCATGCTATTCAAAAATATGTATGCATGTAAATGAATAAAGTTATAATATAGACCTAAAAAGTACTGTTTTAATATACATGTACATCACATTAACACCACATTGAGACTTCAATATGTAGTGTGATACATCAACTAGATTTTGGGGCATATTTGTGCAAAGTCATTTGAAAATATCTCCAGGAATGACAATGCCATAGGAATTTTCAGTTATTAACAACAGTAATTTAAAGCTATAGACATGATAGATGCTGTGTGAAAAATATTGTGACAATATGGTACATATTTGGTGACAATAAGGTACATATTTGAGCCAAGTTACTTAAATGTGCATGATAGAATTACTTATTTAAGTTGAAATATAGTTCATCTATTGGGACAAAAATAGATGAAATAATCTCAATCAATTAAACATAAACATGTACAATATAATGTAGTCTGATTATCCATATGTAACACTCCTTTACAGGTCTTAGTAACTGATTTGAAACAAAATGCTTCTTTATATCTATTTTCATTACATAAATGAATTGCGCTTGCCAATCAAATCATGCATTAAAAATGTTGGTGGTCCATTTTTATAAATGTATAATAACAATTTTAAGAGATTGTTTGCAAAAAAAATGTAAACCCATGAACACATAAACATGCCATTATTCATAACCTCTTTTGGATCTCTGTCTGGTAAGTATTTTATAAATGTAATATATATACTGGAAAATGTGAATTTCAAAATTCTGAAGCTCATTCCAGTTGGTATTTTCTTGATTTTGTATTTTTCGTTGCAGAAATTTAGGCACAACTACTTTAAAATATGGTGGGTAAATTTCTCTATAAAAAGTACCATATATTAAAAATGTAAACTTCTCTACTAGTACATTGCTAAAACATAAACATACAAAAGAAAAAAAATCATTGTTTTTATTATGAGTGCAATTTCAAGTTTTTTGTGTTAAAGTCCAGCTTAAGCAGATCCAAGTACTGGTATATTCAGATTTTTACATGTATTTAAAGAGGCCAAAAACCCACTGACATGGCAAGAAATGTTTCTCTTCCTCTTCACAGCAATCTACTTTTTTCAACAATTTAAATGATTATGAAAGTTCTGATTTTTTTATTTTCTAAAACACAACTTTTTGATGCTGAGCAAATTTAGTGATACCATGAATATTTAACAAAATTTACAAAAATAAAACAAAACAAAGCAGACACCTTGGAAATAGTGTATTTGATTATACATGTACCTCACATACATATTTTGATTATGAAATCATGTTGAAATGTGCACATGACAGAAAATATGGTAATAATAGAACACTTTTAATTCCCAAAATGAGCATTAACTTGATATTTGATGCTATTCTTGGTACACATGTATTCTGCTTTCTGGTCAAACTTTTTGGTCCCAACTGATGATAATATATTGGAGATTAACCCTTTCCTCCATGTAAACCCCTTTATGACATGGAAAAACTGTGTAGATTCAGATCAGCCAGCACATCCATGATGACTGATCAGGATCTGCAATGTTCACTTGTTTAAATCATTAGGTTATTTCTGACCAAAAAGTGAACAGTGCAGATCCTGATTAGATGTGCCAGCTAATCTGGATCTACACCGGTCTCACACGGGTAAAAAGGCATGTCTGTAGAGTAAAAGGGTAAATTTCTCTTTTATTTAAAATCTCATACTACAGTACTGTGTATTAAAATTAAAAAGGTAATACTCAGTAGTTACTTTGAGAAAATTATTGTCTATACAATTTCAAAACCTGAAATTTCATACATTTAGGACAATCTGTCATGTATTTGGCCAAAATATAAAAAAAACATAAATTGTTTCTGGAGGTACCATGTCAAATAGGCCACAAGTCAATTCAGGCAGTACTTGTAAGTCTATTGTATATGGCAATCACTGTAAAGAGTTAGTTTTGTTTTTAGATTTACACAAGCTTTTAAAAAATAGTATCATTGCTTAATTGATATCTAAAATTGTGCTTGTTATCCTGAAACCCAAGAACAAATTAAAACATCATCTGATTGTCATTTTTGCTTAAAAAATTGGACTGTCATCATAATGTAAAGTAATTTATGTTACAGTCATAATCTCTTCTCTACACCTACCCAAGCTGTTGATTCAATCAGTTTTGTCTGGGTGTCACACTGTTACCGGTATATACAGTAAGATCACAATTTACAACACTTGCAGTAAAAGTCAGAGGTGCTAATGCAGTCAAAGGTGTCATATTTAATAAATAAATTTATTTCTAAACCAATTTCCATGTTGGACAATGCAAAATACACAGCTTATGTTGCAACCATCAATATTTTATTCTGTGCTAGTGTAGACAGAGTGACTTTTGTAGACTAAGGTCATTGATCAAAAGAGCATATTGACATATAAATGATGTCTTTTCTTTTGTTGCAACATTTTGTTAATTGTTTTCCCACCTGTTTAGTCATGATAGTCTTGGACAAAAATCCGGAAAAAGTATGTGTTGCTTTGTACAAAATGTCCAATCTATGAAGCAACTTGTTCATGAAAAATATTTTATAAAACATAGAACATATTAACACAATGATACTAAAAACTTTATAAATAAAATAAAAATAAGGCCTATTTTTGAGGCCTATTTGAGCTATTTCAAAATAAAGTGTGGCTCATTTGACTTGTTTGTGGCCTATTGACTGTAATCCATATACCAATTCCATGGTATTTGATCATAAATTTGGTGTGAATAGACTG
The DNA here is from genome assembly GCA_038501625.1 of Corbicula japonica. Taxonomy (NCBI): domain Eukaryota; kingdom Metazoa; phylum Mollusca; class Bivalvia; order Venerida; family Cyrenidae; genus Corbicula; species Corbicula japonica. Next base: position 766,226 of record JAZAYU010000148.1, read on the forward strand.
ATAACGATCCCAATTTATCAACCAAAACAGTAATCATTATGTATTTGAAGTGTAGACCAAGTGTAGACCCTCATTTTTTAGGGGGGAGGGGCGGCGGCCAGTTTCTTTTTTTTTTAGAAAACAGGGTCTTGTGCCATGTGTTTTATAAGAATAAATAAGAGAAATCTCATACCTCGTGTTCAGTACTCTCACAAACAATATCTTCGACTGCCATGAGCTCACATGTCTGAATGACGAACATGACCAGTGACAAAAAACTTATACAAAACTGAATTGTGGCGCTGGTCTACGCTAAGCTCAGTGTGTCTCACAATGTGACTGAGTGACATTGCTAGGTCCAGTTGACAATTCAATTTCACATAAAAGTTGGTTTTCACCAGCCTTACATATTGTTTTCAAGAAAAACACCATGCATCTGATTGTTCCGTCGATGGGGCTTATGCTCCTTTGAATTTAAAGGCCTAATAATCCACTGACAAGCTACCATTCAGTAGTTTTCAACTTGACTTCTTCAGTCTAATTTATCAAAATGGCCGATCGCTAGTATTGCTATTGGTTACAACGAACGACAACCTACTCTCTAAACAGACGATTTAGTTTTTTTAGTTTTCCAAAATGCTAGTCCGATAACAATGCTACCGAATAATAAGTTTTAATTTTTAAAGATATTTTGCCATTAGCAATTTATAAAAATAAAGCCAATAATAAAATTTGTAAAAACAGTACTTTGCCGTAAGTTTTTACCGGTCAGTTTTTTTCCCGTGTTTACATTGCCTTATGCTGTGCACAACCGGAAACCAGCGCAAACGAAGTGGACAACTTTTTTTTCTCCTTAGTGAATGGGCATTCCTGCGACCTTAAGACGAGCTTAACGCTCGGGTCGCTTTGCGACCCGAGCTAGAGCTCGATATTATATAATAATTTGTGGATTGAGTTTGAAACAGTCGTATTTTCCGTCTTTATTCATACACAGTTACATCTGTTTTGCACACAATCCACAAAATACTGAATATCGCAGGAAGAAAGTTTGGTTCCAGAGAGCTCACATAATGGCCCCTTTGCAACAGTAAATTAAACCAGTGGTTTGTTGTTAATATGAAGTTTTGTTTAATTATTGAATTATGGTAACTTAGGCATTCTTGTTTTATTATGAATATGCATAATTTGTTAAATAATTATAGGGGTACAAAGTTGTGAATTTGATATAGAATTATAGTATTATAGAATGTGCAGGCATGCAATTTATTTACTGTTAAGCTCATGAGAAAAATATGTATACATGTGTAAGTGATACAGTATGGTAAAAGAAATCCAGAGTATTTTCATTATTTCTGAAAAGGGTCAGTTAATTTTAACTAGTCATGTTCATACATGGATTCAAAACATGTAGTATACTGTTCAACAAATACTATTATGCTTCTTTTTAGCAAACAGGGCTGAAGGTCTCAGACTGGTCGCCATTTCAGCCAATCAGATACTTGAGATTTGAGACTGGTTTCCATTCTCAGTTCTATAACCTTGGGCACAGCATTTTAATCATGTATCAACAGAATTACTGCTTTTGACTGAGTCATACATCAGTGTTAGAATACATGATGTCACTGGCGCAGCATTTATCAATCCGAGTACATTTGTTTTGACCATTGAAATTACCACGAGTGGAATTAAGAGAAAAAATAGGATATATATGATACTTGTAGATCTCTGGCTATGACCCTTGTCAACACTGTCGTAGGTATGCTATAAATTAGTAATTGTTTAAACCATGACAAAACAATATAATTAGTTATGGCATTTCATTTGGTTAGATGCTAATTTAGTTTGTTTATATGAAATACATTCCTTAAATTATGTTGATGTAGATTGTATGTACATGGACTATATGTAATCAAGCTATACACGTGTTGTCATGTTAATTTACTGTGAAACATTGTTTTACAATAATATACAAGAGATAAATGAAGAAATTATTATTACTGTTGGTTTTTGTCCAAGTCCTAACAGCAGTTACTTCCCCTTCTAGAAACAGTATCGACTGCTTTCACAGAAATACAATATGTTTTGTGTCGCCTGCATGACTTCAATAACTAAACATGCAGACTTATTATTTTTTCATGTCTTGTTTTTACAACAACTCACTCAGGCCTAATATCTCTGAATTAAATTGCAATTTGTTAAATTAAGTTGGTTTTCAGTGTTTATGAATTGTCAGATAATGTCATAAGTTATTTATATCACCATTTCATACCTTAAGGTACTGGAGATTTTATTAAGCTGTGACTTTGAAAATATGACAGAATTACTCCCCTTGTTTCTCTTATTTAATGTGGAAAAGAAAAATATTAAACTAATGGGCTGATCTTGATGAAACTTGGTAGTACTGTCAGGGCTCTCACTAGACTTGCAGACTGTACTTATCTTACTATGGTAATATATTATTATATTAAGTTACATTTGAAATCTGTCTGTTACTGAGTTAAGACTATGGTCACACAGATGGACAATTAACATCCCTCTGACTTTATCATGGTGGGGGTGGAAGTGGGGGGGGGGGACATTTAAATTACACAACTCTGGTTTTTAATTTGAATAATCAACTTTATTTTACGGAGAACATGGCAGATTATTCTGAAAAATAAATCCAATACACAAAGAAATCAATACATAACTACAAACAAAGTTGCATCTATTGCATAGACTAGAAATAACCTCAGTTTATTTTTGATGCCAATTATTATTTGGTGTTTCTGATGCATAATGACAAAATGGAGCTTAACTCTTTCCTCCAATGATACACCTTTATTGCCAGGGCAAACAGTTTAGATCCAGATCAGCCAGCACATCTGTGCCATCTGATCAGGATCTAAGCTGTTCGCTATTAGATTCATTAGGTTATTTCTGACCAAAATGTGACCAGTGCAGATCTTGATCAGACAGCATGGATGTGTCGGCTGATCTGGATCTACACTGGTCACACATGCTGAAAATGCGTTTTTATGGAGGAAAGGGTTAAGCTTCTAGTGTAGAATCAAACCAGGTCTACACTGTAAGCCATTCAGAAGCATAGAAGCAAAGAAGTATTCCTTATGCATATAGAAAACAATTTAACCTTTTACTCCATATATACAAATTTTATTGCAGCCATAACCTGTGCAGTAAACAGTTAAATTCTTTTTCAGTCTGAGTCTGCAATCTGATCCAGATCTACACTTATCCCAAAGGTCACTAAGCCTTATTTTTTCATGATGCTGGCTTTTATCGTGTGGGCGAACATTTTAGATCCTGAAGATGGCAAAGGATGGAAACTGTTAGCTTTGATTTGTTAGGTTATTTCTGACCAAAACAGTGCAGATCCTGATAAGATTGCACAACATGACAATCGATCTAGATCTACACTGGTCACACTTACAATTACAAATGTATATAATTATAATATTAAAGAGTAAAGGCTTAAATTTGGATGAATTGGTCAAACATACTGTATTGACAAAATTTTGATTATAACAATATGTGTTCCACCAATGGATAAAGATGTGCATTATTTCTTAAGAGTCTGACACTATTAAATGTGTCAGACAGACTGTGTTGTTACCAAAACATAAAACAGATAAGATAGGTTGTAAATTGCATTTACTGACTTCAGTCATAACAACATTGGAACTTGACAATGTTGGATATAAAAACACATTCATACTTCAATAACCAACAAAACAATGTCAGACAATCAGACAAATGTGATTTGATCAGGATCTATACTGTTTGCCTTTTGATTTATTAGGTTATTTCTGATCAAATAGCTACGGGTGCAGACCCTGATCAGATGGCATGGATCTACCAGGTTGATCTAGATCTGCACTAGTTGCAGACATAACTAGAGATATCACTGAAGGTGATTAATACCCCCGCAATACTGCTTTGTCAGAGTATACAGAAATGATGTTTGCATCTTTCATGGGTGAAAGTTGAAAAATAATTGAAATCCTGAAAATTTGCTGCAAAAGTTGTGTTTAAAAAGAGCGACTTGGGTTTTCACCGGATGTAAACAAAACTGTAAAAGTAGTTGACGTCACAAGGTTTTGTTGAATCGTGCTCCCCTTCTAAAAATTAATGGACAGATCCAAATGAAAAAAAATATGTCATGCAAATCTAATCACCAACGTATGTTAAAAGTTTGAAAACTGGAGAAGTAGTTTGTGTCATAAGATTTTGCTAAATTATGCTCCCCTCAAACCAAATATGCCACTAACATGCACACTTCATGCAGAACATATGATTTCAGTTTCAAGTCGATTATCTTGAAAACTGTAGAAGTTTTCATAACACGATTTTGTGAAATCATGTCCCCTGCAAAAAAGAATGGACTGATCCACACAAAAAATATGTCACGCACATCTACACTTCATGCTGAACATATGTATCAAGTTTCAAGTCAATATCTTAAAAACTGTAGAAGTAGTTCGTGTCACAAGATCTTGTTGAATCATGCTCCCCTGCTAAAGAATAATGGACTGATCCACATGAAACAAAGTATGTCATGGAAATCTACTCACAAACATATGTTTAAAGTTTGAAAACTGGAGAAGTAGTTTGCATCATAAGATTTTAAATAAAAGATTTTGTTAAATAATGCTCACCTGCAAAAAATAATGGACTGATCCACAAAAAATATGTCGCTGACATACACACTTCATGCAGAACATACAATTTTAGTTTAAAGTCTTATATCTTAAAAACTGTAGAAGTTTGCATAACAGGATTTTGTTAAATCATGTCCCCTGCAAAAAATAATGGACTAATCCACACGAAAAATATGTCACGCACATCTACACTTCATGCCTAACATATGTACCAAGTTTCAAGTCAATATCTTAAAAACTGTAGAAGTAGTTCGCGTCACAAGATTTTATTAAATTGTGCTCCCCTCCGAAAAATAATGGACTGATCCAGATGAGAAAAAAAAAATTTGCGCAAATGTACTCACGAACATATGTTTAAAGTATCAAGTCGATATCTTGAAAACTGTTGACGTAGTAAGTGTAGAAGTTTGCATAACACTATTTTGTTAAATCACGTCCCTGCAAAAATAATGGACTTATCCACAGGAAAAATATGTCATGCACATCTACACTTCATGCCGAACATATATTTCAAGTTTCAAGTCAATACCTTAAAAACTGAAGAAGTAGTTCTCATCACAAGATTTAGAAGTTTGCATAACACGATTTTGTTTAATCATGTCCCCTGCAAAAAATAATGGACTAATCCACACAAAAAATATGTCATGCAAATCTAGACTTCATGCCGAACATGTGTATCAAGTTTCAAGTCAATATCTTAAAAACTGTAGAAGTAGTTCGCGTCACAAGATTTTGTTAAATCGTGCTCCCCTCCGAGAAATAATGGACTGATCCACATGAGAAAAAAAATAGTTCGCGCACATGTACTCACGAACATATGTTTAAAGTTTCAAGTCGATATCCTGAAAACTGTTGATGCTGTAAGTGCCACAGACAGATCGCCCAACGAACCAACCGGATGATGACTCCTATATACCCCATATACTTCGTATGCGGGGGTATAAAAATGCGTATATATGGAGTAAAGGGTTACAAGACTTATAAAATCAGCAAACAGTCTTACAGGTAATAGATGAGCTTTATATCATGATCATGCCTGATCAGGTGCCAAGGTTATAAAAGCTGAGATTAGAAACCAGTCTCAAATCTCAAGCATCTGATTGGCTGAAATGGCGACTGGTCACCATTTCAGTCAATCAGATGCTTGAGATTTGAGACTGGTTTCCATGCTCAGTTTTATAACCTTAGGCACAGTCGATATGGAGGAAAGGGTTAACATGATTTATCTTTATAAAAACTTGTATCTGGATTATGAAATTGTTATTTTCTGTAGTCACATTCCTTGTTTTGCCAACTCATGAACAATAAGGAGTTATTTATTTTATGATTTCCAGTGAATTACAGAATTTTCTTGGTGTCTTTAAAAAGTGATTTTCCACTGGTGGTACCCATAACCACACATAGCACAATCTTGTATTCCCAATGATAATGAAACAAGTTCAAATCTAGGTATGTGATGTCATAATGTAGGGTCAGAAATGGTGTCATTTCATTCAATTTATTAAATCGAAATCATGCAATTATGCATCAAAAGCATAAAATGAACAGAAAATTTGTTTTTACTATTTAAGATAGAAGTATATTTAACTAGTGAACTCCTTAATTATGTCTTTACCACTGGCAACTCCACTCGTAAAAAAAAAACGAATTCCGAAGCTAACACAAGGGAATATATTTACACTGGTAGAAAAATATATCCCCTGTAGCTTTATGGTGATGTTTCTTAACCCGTTCCTCCAAGGACACACCTTAATTGCGAGGGAAAACAGTTTAGATCCAGATCAGCTGCCACATCCGTGCCATCTGATCAGGATCTAAACTGTTCGCTTTTTGATTTGTTGGGTTATTTCTGACCAAAATGCGACCATTGCAGATCCTGATATGACGGCACAGATGTGCTGGCTGATCTGGATCTACACTGGTCGCACATGTGTAAAAAGGCATATACTCGTACATGTATATGGAGTAGAGGGTTAATCACTACAGTATATACATGTACTGTTATGTTAACAGAGAAAAGCATATTCGTAAGACATAAACACTAACAAAAACTACCTAAATCAAACACTAACAAAAAACTGCTAAAATCTGGTGCAGAAATGACTATTTACAAAAAGTACATTCATAAGAAGAAAATGCTTCAGTATTTAAGATGGATATTTTCTTTATGAACCTGTTTATTAATTAGGCCTACTATGTTTTCTAATCAACAAACTGCAATTCAATTTTTAAACAAACACTAGGGCATTTAATCAGGACTGGAAGTTGTTGCTGAAAGAATAATTTTCACATTGTCAATAAAATGAGAAATCTGTCGCATGTTGCTTATCTGCTGCCAATTTGAGAAATGCAGGCCTACATTTGACATGAGTTGAGGAACTGTTCATATTAGTTCTGCTACAGAGCAGCAGTGATCTGTGTTTTGGAAAATCTGCAGTATAGTCATGAGTTGTACTCACAGTGAAAACATTGGCAGTACCATTTTAGTGCCAACAAATATGAACAAATAATTAATGAAACTGAGAACAATATTCTAACAGATTAACACTTATCCAATGTTCAGTGTGACAAGTTCATTTGCTGGTCGTATATGGAAATATGAAAACGTCATGCTTTGAAGGTCACACCCAGCGCATTAACTACTGTATTTAAAAGAGAACATTCACAAGTACAAATGACTAGAATCTGATGTGTTTACAAAGAGTGCATTCACAAGAATCTGATGTGTTTACAAAGAGTGCATTCACAAGAATCTGATGTGTTTACCAAGAGTGCATTCACAAGAATCTGATGTGTTTACCAAGAGTGCATTCACAAGAATCTGATGTGTTTACCAAGAGTGCATTCACAAGAATTTGATGTGTTTACAAAGAGTGCATTCACAAGAATCTGATGTGTTTACCAAGAGTGCATTCACAAGAATCTGATGTGTTTACAAAGAGTGCATTCACAAGAATCTGATGTGTTTACCAAGAGTGCATTCACAAGAATCTGAACATCTAAATAATTACAGACCCATTTCAATTCTGCCAACTCTATCAAAACTTATAGAAAAACATGTTCATGACAGCTTTGTAGAATATCTAAATCATTATAATCTTCTGAGTAAGTCACAAAGTGGATTTAGAAAAAATCACAGCTGTGAGACAGCATTAGCATACATGATAAATAAATGGATTAAAGCATTAAATGAAGGCAAATATGTTGGAGCAATCATGGTTGATTTTAGGAAAGCATTCGATCTTGTTGATCTGGATATTCTTATTAGAAAATTGAAAATCTACAAATGTAGTGACCAAACTATTAAGTTTTTCCAATCATATCTTTTCAATAGGAAACAAGTAGTTAACTTAAATGGGGTGCTGTCTACAGAAAGCGAAATCCAATGTGGTGTACCACAAGGGTCTATTCTAGGTCCCTTGCTGTTCTTGATATTTATTAATGACTTGCCACTAGCTTTATCATCAGTTGTTAACAGCACAGATATGTATGCTGATGATACAACAATTAGTGACATAAACACATCAAAGGACAGTCTGGAGCGTAATCTTCAATTGTCATTAAATATTCTTGAAAAATGGTGCAAAGAAAATGGTATGGTCCTTAATACTGATAAAACGAAAGTAATTTTTATCACAACACCACATAAAAGAGCAAGAATTGAAAACACTCCATTAAATGTTACATATAAAAATGTACATCTTAAGTTAACAACTGGAGATAAACTACTAGGAGTAAACATACAAGAAAATCTTAAATGGGACAATCATATTAACCACATAAGAAGAAAAGTAGCATCAAACATATGGCTTTTATCAAAAATTAAACAATATATACCATTAGGCAGTAGAATAATTTACTATAAAGCATACATACAACCACACTTAGATTTTTGCAATATAATTTGGGGAGGAACAGGGTCAAGCAATTTAAATAAACTACTAATTTTGCAAAAACGTGCTTGTAAAACAATCTTTGGTTTGGATTATATTGGTTTTGAGGATGCAATGAATAAAATTAATTCCCTAACAATACATCAAAGAATTCTTATCCAAAAAGCTAAGTTTATGTATAAAGTACACAATAAACTTGTTCCTGATTATATACAAGACATGTACGAATACAGGGAACCAGTAGGTATTAATGTAAGAAATATCAGTGCTATAGACTTTACAATCCATCGACCAAGAATAGAACTATTCAAGGAAGGTATGTCATACTCTGGATCCAGGATTTGGAATAGCATTCCAGTAAATATAAGATTATGTCAAACAATTAAACAATTTACACAACATTTCACAAACTGGTTAAAGCATAACTAATTTCATTCTTGTGTTTTATAAACATGTTTTAAATAATTCATGAACTTTCATTAGTCTCATAGATCTAAAGACTAAGTTTTACTTAATGTACATAAACTGCTCTTAAATATATTTACAGATCATTCAATTCCTTGTTTACATTTTGGTGTTGATTTTTGTTATTTTGTGCATGATTGTTAATATGTTTATTTATTTTTCTCTGTGCATGCTTTTGTATTCAAGTCATTTTATCATTTGTTACATGATTGTACATATTGATTTGAGAGGGCCCCAAGGAAGATTAGTCTTTTGGCTAATTGGGTTACCCTCTGTAAATAAAGTCTTTCATTCATTCATTCATACAAAGAGTGCATTCACAAGAATCTGATGTGTTTACAAAGAGTGCATTCACAAGAATCTGATGTGTTTACAAAGAGTGCATTCACAAGAATCTGATTTGTTTACAATGAGTGCATTCACAAGTAGAAATGACTATGTACAAAGAGAACAACCGCAAGTTTTCCTGAGTGTTGTCTTCAAGCCGGAATCATATGAATAAAATAATCTCCATCCTTAAGTTTACAATCATTTAAATTGTGTCTGTTTTCACAAAAATAATATAAACATACACTACCACATGCCCAGAGATTTGAAGTTTTATACTACATTTTGTTACCAGTTGATCTATTTAAATCTTAACCATGGGAAGATCCAGATCAGCTAACACATCTGTACCATCTGATCAGGATCTACACTGTTTGCTAGGTCATTAGATTTTTAATGCAACCAGTGTAGATCCAGATCAGATGACATGGATGTCCCAGCAAATCTTGATCTACAGTTGTCACTCATGCGATTAAGCTCAGATATATACTTAAAGAAATGAGAAACACAACTTCTTTAAACACAAAATATGTTTTGTGATTAAAGAAGTTCGTTTTAAATTTCTTTTACTATAAAATATGTATCTGAAGAAATTAGAAATGCAACTTCTTTAATCATGAAATGTATTTCTTGTTTTAATTAGTTGTGTTTTTAATTTCTTTAAGTATATATGAAGTAAAGGGTTAAGTATTATTATTTTTACAAGTGGACATATGATAGGCAATATAGATCTAATAAAAGTTGTCACCAATCACAAACATAATTTGTTTCATTTTTCACACATTTACTTTTTTTAGACTACTGTTTCTCACATGATTTCCCAGTCTGTTAGAGCTCTTTAACTTTGTGTGGGCATAATTATAAGGTGTAGTTGTAAAGTTTCAAAACTTAACCTTTACAGAAAAAAAAACATCATGGCCATATTTCATACTGTGTACCAGTACCAATATTTTCATTTTCACTTGTACGATTGTCCTCCAATACTTCAGAAGATCTTTTCCTGCTGCGACTTTCTTGTTGCCGTTTGTTTGTCCACCAGTTTTTTAAAGATGATAGACTCAACTTTGGACGTTCCATTCTGACGTGAGAACTGTTCAGTATGAGAAGGTATTCTGTAAGCTGCCCCTCTTTCGGATACTTGCAGTCATCATACCATTTTCTCAGCAACGGTACCTCATAGCGTGGATGAAATGTTAATCTTATTTGATTTTCTGACCTTGTTGACCCTTCTGAAAGTATTCAAGATATTGGATGGATGTTTTTTTTGGTGTTTTGCAGTTTGTTTAGAGATATAAGCTGCTGAATTTATGTGATGAACTTGCCTTACCATTCATTGAACCTTTACACCATAGGCCAACAGCGTAGATCCAGATCAGCTGGCTCATATGCACCATCTGATCTAGATTTACACTGTGCACTTTTTGATTCATTAGGTTATTCTGACTAAGAAGTAAACAGCATAGATCCTGATCAGATGGCACAGATGCAATAAAACCCGTCAATATACATGTATGTAGTAAAGTGTTAAGTGCTAAGCAATGTAGTAAAGTGTTAAGTGCTAAGCACAGTTATGTCACAGATCATCCAGCACTGTTTTATAACAGGGGTTGAAAGTGCTCTGAGATATCAAGGCCCATTTAAAACATTCTTCTCTCTGACTAGATTCCTACTGTGAAATTTTCCCCCTCCAAATTGTACTGTAAAATATTCCCACACATTTTGGTGTGAAATATTCACACAACATCATACAAAGAAATATTTCTCCCACACCTTACTATGAAATATTTCCCACATTATACTGTAAAATATTTCCTCCAAATCGTTTTGTAAAATATTTCCCAAATTGTACTGTGAAACATTCCCCCAAAATCATACTGTGAAATATTTGGGATGTTCCAAAATCTTAATTTGAAACAGATTCACAATAAATTACATACTAAAGTCAATCAGGACACAAAGTCAAAGGTAACAAACTGAACTATTCTTATATTTAATCGATTTCCAAAGTGCGTGGCTTGCTTGAATAACCATGTGGTTCATATTTAATATTGCAATAGTACTTTAGAAAGAACAGACCTTGCAATATAAACAAACCTACTGGTGGAAAAAGAGCCAAACATCACAACTTCAAAGTGCAGTATATGAATGATGTCATGTCAAAATTTTACGTCATTTGAACTGCATTTTTAAAACAATATTTCAGCCACCAATGTGAAAGCGTCCGAAATGTCCTCATTGTCAAATTGCCTGGAATTCCATGCTATTGTAAAATTCTGTCATGATCTAGGAAAATCGCCTCGAGAAATGCTAAAAATGATTGAGCAGATGCAAATGAAAACTTCCATAGTCCAAACACTAGTTTTAAGGTGACATCAGTGGTTTTGCAGCAGTCAGTAGAGTCATGAAATAGGCCTGGGGAAAGGAAGAAATAAAATCGGCATTACAGCGGTGACGTCAAGCCAGGAGGTGATTGAAGCAAACCGAAGTCTAAGTATTAGTGTGCTTTCCAAGCTATTATATACTGGAAAAGGAACCATGCAATGGTTTTTGACGAACAAATTTCATTTTTCAAAGGTATGGTAATATTTTATTAACAAATTTGTTTTTTTAAATAATATTACGTTCTTGTTTTTTTGTATCATTAAAAAGTCGAAAATTATTAAATAATTATACATACATTTGTTATTTTGATTTCATTTGAGTAAACAGTTATGGATACTGTCTACAATGCAAAGACTTGTTATTTTATAACAAATAAAATTTGTACTGAATTTTTTTACAGTTTACGTTGCTAAAGAATCGCAATACAGATCAGAGGGTATTGCATTTCAGTCGTTTCTTCGGCAATACGAGCGAGAAGAGGACCAATTTCTGGATTGTCTCATAACCAATGGCGAAACTTTGACCAGCAATGGAACACTGCTCTGTTTGATCAGTGGGTTCGCCAGCATCCCATTCATGTGACGGGGTCTATTTTGAGAAACATACGCTGCTTCTTTCCCGTGAATTAACATCATCGACATTGAGAAATCTAATTTGACACCCACCTGATAGTGTTTAGTGTATGATTTTAATTGATCATAAGTTTTTTTACATGATGTTGTATTTTGCTGTTGTTTTTTTTTTGTATAAATATGCTGGATGTATTCCGCTTAAAGCCTGCGTAATTTTGTGGTTATTAGCCAATCAGATCCTTGAGATTTGAGACCGGTTTCCAATCTCAGCTTTATAACCTTCAGCACATACCTGGTACATTGCCTGTCTGGTAGGACGAGTACCATGCCAGAAACTGCCGTTTCTTCCTGTCGCTTATCTTGGCGATGTAAGTATTATTTTGCAGGTTCGATATCATGCACTGAAAAACAACAACCAATATACAACAAGGCTTTTATATGTAAAAATTCAACATAAGCAGTGTAATCAATTTAAAAAAAATAACATTGAAATATTTTCTTTAAGTTATACAACATAAAAAATGAGGTATATCTTTTGTTCGCATTTACCAATACCATCAGGTTTATTTTGAAATCAGCATGAAGTTTTGAGCTTTCGGAAAGATCTTGCCTTGCATGGTTTTCATTTGTCAAACATTCCATATTTATAAAGTGTCGATGTGTTTTATGGTGTCCATGAATATTTTTAAAATAAAATCAATTATAAATTTTAAGTTACTATTTCAAATGCCATATAAGGTATTTAGAGAAAAAGCAAATAATGTTGTAATTGACATAATAAGTAAAACTAATGCACAATTTATAACAAATGTTTTTCTTTGGTGATAATTTAAAATAACCTCACTCTGTCTTTTAACTCTTTGAGTTATTAAAATTTTTACAAGTGAATATGTGCAAATTAAGTGAAAAGTACGTTCCTTTTAAGTTTTCAGTCAATCAATTACATGTATGCAGTATTGAAGATCCTGAGAAAATTAACATTTTACTTTGATGTATGCATCAAATGGTGATTACTGCGGTAGTATGCATGGCTTGGCATCAAAGGGAGATTACTGCAGTGATTTGCCTGGCGTAGCATCAAAGGGAGATTTCTGCAGTGATTTGCCTGGCATGGTATCAAAGGGAGATTACTACAGTGATTTGCCTGGCATTGCAGCAAAGGCAGATTACTGCAGTGATTTGCCTTGTGTTGCAGCAAGGGAGATTATTTCAGTGACTTGCCTGGCATTGCGACAAATGGAGATTACTGCAGTGATTTGCCTGGTGAAGCATCAAAGGGAGATTACTTCATCAATTATCTGGCATAGCATCAAGGGATGATTACTACAGTGATTTGCCTGGTATGGCAACAAAGGGAGATTACTTCATTCATTTCCTGGCATAGCATTAATGAGAGATTACTACAGTGATTGCCTGGTGTAGCAACAAAGGGAGATTACTTCATTCATTTTTCTGGCATAGCATTAAAGGGAGATTACTGCAGTGATTTGTCTGGCATGGCATCAAAGGGAGGTCACTGTATTGATTTGCCTGGTAAAACATTAAAGGGAGGTTACTGCAGTAACATCAAAGGCAGATGACTGCAGTCCTTGACTGGTGTAGCAACAAAGGGAGCTCTCTATAATGAAGTTTGCTGAAATGAAGACTAATATTTATTTTACCTGGTTCAATGGTGAGATCTTTGCCAACCTAGATTGAGTCATTCTGGTCAACAAGTCTACAACAATCAATCGCAAATCTTCATCAGTCAAATTCTGCACATTAAGATCTTGTTCCTGGCTCAACTGATCCCTGTTCATTGTACTTGGTTCCAATTGTGATGTATCTCTGACCAATGGTTGATTGTTTACTATATTCCTGCAGTTCACTGGGTCTCTGTTAAAATTAAAAAGACGGAGTAAGATTTTAAACCTTATAGCCCATAGGAGATAGCTTATATCCCATGTGTGACCAGTGTAGATCAGCCTGCACATCCAAGCTGCCTGATCTTCATCTACAATGTTAGTTTTTTTTGTCAGAAATTACCTAATGAAGATTGTTTTCCTGCTCAGACTGCATAAATATGCAGGCTGATCTGGCTTTTGTAACCCTGTCACACATGGGTTATATGCCTTTCAGAAATACAGCTTGTTTTATATATATAATATATAGTGGTCAAAATATCTGCATTCATATCACACTGCTGTGATGTGGGAAAAGCAGTGTGAGGCAGCTTTACTGCAAATTTATTATTTTTGGCTGATGAGAATAATATACATGTACAAGACATATAATTATGGTGATACCAAATAAAAAACACTACAGAAGATATCTAATCCTGTATTGCCTTTTATCACATTGGCGATCAGTGTAGAACCATATCTTCTGACATCTGTGTTGTCTGGTCTGGATCTACACTGTTCAGAATGTGCCAGCAAGTTTACAAGGTCCAATACAAAATAAAAAACTTAAAGGAATGCATGTATATGTATATCTTTACTCCATATGTACAACTTTTGATGATTGCCTTCCTTATTCAAGCTCTTGCTTCTAAATTTATCTGAGGGACTCCTCTTTTGATTAATTTGTTCAGTAATTGATTGTTTATAGAGGGGAGCTCAAGGTCAGGACTATAAAATACCTCATCATTTGGAAATTCAAGGACAAATGCCAATGATGTATGTAATGCTTGTACGATGTCATATTGAGCTAACCTAAATATAAATGTAGTAGAGCATCAGACTAGCATACAAGGGGCCCTAAGGTTCAATTCCTGGTTATTGCATGGACTTTTTGTTGCCTTTATGCACAAAATGGTTAAGTAACATTGAAATAAGGTGTTAGACCATTTTTGTGCTAAGGTGTCATTTCCAGTATCAGTAAGTTAGTTACTCAAGATTTTATTTTGAACTATATTTTCATGCACTTTTTAATAACAAAATAGCAAAAAAAAAGTTAACAAAAAACTGATTCCA
This sequence comes from Corbicula japonica, assembly GCA_038501625.1. NCBI lineage: Eukaryota > Metazoa > Mollusca > Bivalvia > Venerida > Cyrenidae > Corbicula > Corbicula japonica. Next base: position 781,456 of record JAZAYU010000148.1, read on the forward strand.
ACTTGTAATGAAGAAAAACAAACACTCACAACCTTTGCATGCATTTTTATTTTTTATTTTAATAGCATTTTTGTGACATTTGATTCACAAAGTCATTACAATGATATAATAATATTGAACACAATAATTAATGTATCATAAATTGAAACAACAATTATGAATAACAAAATAATTATTGAAATGAAAATGATTTTAAGGCTACCAATATTTATCGCCAGATGAAAAGGACAAACAAATGAGTTTATGTTTTTCTGTATAAAAAATGCTATTTCAACAACTAAATTCGTCACTAGGTAGAAAAAATCATTTTCCAGGATCGTTAAACTGAGACCAGCAATCAGTACCAAAACTCTTGCTTGTGATTGGTCACTTTGAAGACTGGTTTCAATTTCAACCGATCAGCTGTTGTTATTAGAGAATGGTCTCCAGTTTCTGTTTATCATCTCTGGATTTTGTGATGATTTCAAAATAAACATCAGTGTCAGTGCCCAAGGTTATAAAACTGAGCATAGAAAAAACCAGTCTCAAATCTCAAGCATCTGATTGGCTGAAATGGTGACCAGTGTCCCTTTACTTCATGGATACACCTTTTATTGTGTAGATTCAGATCAGCTGCTGGAACATCTGGGCTGAAGATTATAAAGCTGAGATTGGAAACCAACATCTGGGCTGAAGGTTATAAAGCTGAGATTGGAAACCAGTCTCGAATCTCAAGCATCTGATTGGCTGAAAAAGCAACTGGTCGCCATTTCAGCCTATCAGATGCTTAAGATTTGAGACTGGTTTCCATGCTCAGTTTTATAACCTTGGGCACTGATCTGATAGAGACAGTGAAGTTCACTTTCTGGTCAGTAATAACATTATGAATCTAAGTGGTCACTGTAGATGCTGGTCAGACAGCACATGTGTGCTGGCTGATCTGGATCTACACTGGTCTCAAAGGTATAAAAGGCAAATCCATGGAGTAATTTACTCAGGTTATGACAAAGTAACATTTAACTTCATTTTCCAAAAATTTGGATATACTGGCAACTCTATATAGGTATTCACTTATAAAAAATTTCAAAATAAAAGTAAAAAGTAAAACTTGTATATTAACTGCTGTGTTTCTATTTTGCAATAACAAATAAATCATAAACAATTACTAACTGGTAAATTAACAATTAAAACTTTTGCCATTCCTAAACAAGGGACAGAGGCTCTAGATGTTACTGCCATTTTATTTTTTTAAATTTAACCCTTAACTCCAAATATACAGGTTTTATCATGTGTGCAACCAGTTTAGTTCCAGCTCAGCTGGCACATCTGTGCCACATGATGTGGATCTACACTGGTCACTTCTTGGTCAGAAATAACATAATCAATTTAAAAGCAAACAGTGTGGATCCTCATTAAATGGCACAGGTTTGCCAGCTGATGTTGATCTACACTGTTTTCTCATGCAACAAAAGTCAAACCTATGGAGTAAAAGTGATAACCTGATTCAAACCCATATTCTCCAAATATGTAAATTCCAAAAATGAACATACATCTTAACATATGCCAAAATGTGTAAGAAAAACACAACAACATCAAAGACCCTTAAACAATATTTGCACAAGAGTGGAAGAACCTCAGAAAAAAATGAATAAGTTTAAATTAGAACATAACAGTAAAAAAAAAAGAAAAACTGACTAGTTTTACTAAGAGAATCTAGAAATGTGGGTGAACATATCAAAACATTTAACCTAACTTTGTTGTTGTTTTTTTTCAATACTAATGATATCAAAATTAAATAAGATCAAACCAGCTAACATACAGCACTAGTCCTGCTTGCAAGACTGATGTAACTACATTAAAGTAAAAAAGGAGTTACAACAATATTGCATGCAACCCTCCATTATTTGCTGCATCAAGAACTGTATTTTTGTTAGCACAATAAAAACATTTATACAATACAATTTTTCATTAAAACAGACAGGTTTTTTTTTACTGATTAATATATTCAAGTTTGAAACAGTAGAACTGAAATGAAGCACAGATCAGAAGTGTGTTTTAAAATACATGTATAACCATCTGCAATAACTCTATCATTTTTAGAATGGCCAAATATATTTAAAAATCTAGGTTCATATATAAATTTATAAAACAAGACGGCCATGATGGCCCTGAATCGCTCACCTGATTATGAAACTCAAGTTATTAACCAGAAACTGAATTTTTATTTTTAGCAACAGTGACCTTGACCTTGATCACAGACATGTGGGTAGCAATCCCAATTTGTCTCTTGTTATAAGCTACCTATATACCAAGTTTGGAGTCAATATGCCAAAGCAAACTCAAGTTATTAAGTGGAAACTGAATTTCTATTTTTAGCAACAGTGACCTTAAGCTTGATCGGAGACACCTGGGTAGCAATCCCAAGCTGCCGTTTGATATAAGCTACTCATACACCAAGTGTGGAGTCAATATGCCAAAGCAAACCCAAGTGTGGAGTCAATATGCCAAAGCAAACTCAAGTTATTAAGCAGAAACTGAATTTCTATTTTTAGCAACAGTGACCTTGACCTTGATCACAGACACCTGGGTAGCAACCCCAAGCTGCCTCTAGATAAAAGCTATCCATATACCAAGTTTGGAGTCGCTAGGCCAAAGCAAACTCAAGTTATCAAGTGGAAACTGAATTTCTATTTTTAGCAACGGTAACCTTGACCTTGATCACAGACACCTGGGTAGCAACCCCAAGCTGCCTCTAGATAAAAGCAATCCATATACCAAGTTTGGAGTCAATAGGCCAAAGCAATCTCAAGTAATTAAGTAGAAATTGAATTTCTATTTTTAGTAACAGTGACCTTGATCTTAATCACAGACACCTGGGTAGCAACCCCAAGCTGCCTCTTGATATAAGCTTTCCATATACCAAGTTTGGAGTCAAAAGGCCTAAGCAATCTCAAGTTATTAAGCAAGTTTGGAGTCAATAGGCCTAAGCAAACTCAAGTAATTGAGCAAAGACTGAATTTCTATTTTTAGCAACAGTGACCTTGACCTTGATCACAGACACCTGGGTAGCAACCCCAAGCTGCAATTTGATATAAGCTACCCATACACCAAGTTTGGAGTCAATAGGCCTAAGCAAACTCAAGTTATTGAGCAAAGACTGAATTTGTATTTTTAGCAACAGTGACCTTGACCTTGATCACAGACACCTGGGTAGCAACCCCAAGCTGCCTTTTGATATAAGCTACCCATACACCAAGTTTGGAGTCAATAGTCCTAAGCAAACTCAAGAAATTGAGCAAAGACTGAATTTCTATTTTTAGCAGCAGTGACCTTGACCTTGACCCTGTGGTCATGATTTGAACAACTTTTGTAGACATTAGTGCCAGGATGCTTCAGGACAAATTTGGTTAAAATCCATCAAGTGGTTTCAGAGGAGATGTTGTTTAAAGGAAATTGTTGACGGACGACGGACGACAGACGACGGACGACGGACGACGGACAAAGACGGGTCACAATAGCTAAAAAATCTGTTAAAATAATATTTGGTTTACATCTAAAAGTTACTAGTATTAAAATAATAGTATGTACAAGGTCTTGTCATTTAAGTTCCATGAGACAATCTCCATTGATTTAATTTTTACCCATTACTCTTTATATACTCATTTTATTGCATGTGTGTACAGTATAGATCCAGATCAGCTGGCACATCAATGGCACTTGATCACGATTTACACTGATTGTTTTGTTTTTTTTATTTCTGTTTTTTTTTCTCTGACAAACAGCAAACAGTACAGATCCTGATCAAATGGCACAGATGTGGCAGCAGATCTGGATCTACACTGGTCACATATGCAATAATATGCTTATAATATGGAGTAAAGGGTTAAGTTCTAAACTTCAGGCCAATGGGGAAAGTTCATAGTAGAAATGCCTTGAAAATCATAAGCCAGGTAACATTTTTAAACATTAAATCATTTAAAATAAGATATCTGATAAAATGTAATATACATGCAGAGGCCAAAACCTCCTATGAATTGCATCACTATTTAAAAGGAAATTTATGCCAAAGGGCCGGTTGTAAATTATTAATTTACTTGACACACAGCCACATTTTATGAAATGTTGCCTTATTCTTTCTAGGAAAGTAATTGCACCACAAATTACACATGTACACAGAATAGTGTACTATATCAATATATTCAAACGAGAATACTCATCACACAAATGATATGACAGTTTTATATATGAAAGTTATTTATGATAATTTCTCTCTCCAAAAAGAACAATAAATTATAATAATTAAGAGATCATTTATGACACAACCACGTTCCTACTAACAGATTTTATTTATAGATTTTATTAACCGTTTCTTCCATATACATGCTCTTATGGTATGGGCAAACAGTGTAGATCCAGATAAGACGGCATGAATGTGCTGGCTGATCAGGATCTACCCTGTTCACCCACTCGTAAAAAGGTGTATAAATGGAATCAATTCTGTTACTCTGTATAGCTTTAATAATAGTCCATAAAGCTAAGGGGCAGATTATACAGACGAGTTTTCTTATGCAAACATTCTAAGTTACCTCCTTTGTACAGCTAAGGAGACTTATTGAAAAGTGACTTTAATGTTGACAACAGCTTACAGCTTGGTATGGTGCAAAACAGAAGGTTTACTTAAGATTGGGAATAAACCTGTAACTCCTGTGCAGTGATGTACAGTCTGATCTGGATCTACACTGCTCACACTTGGGTTTATAAAACATAGCCCATGGAGTAAAGAATACAAAAGTTTTATATTGCAGTATTGGTGTGGTTTAAAAAAAATGAGAGAGTATTGTATATTTCTTATAATGTGGAGTATATGATGTTTTTGCAACATCTCGCTTGGCTCAAGATCATATTGAAGACAAGTCTCAAACACTTAGGATTGGTCAGTTCCAAGTCGGAGCTTAATTTCAGCCAATGAGATATTGAAAATGGATTCTGGCCTAAAGTCTCGGCCACTAAGATCTTGGGCCACAGGTGTTCCAAGCAAATTTGGAAACCTTTACGTAACAGATACAAGTAAAATGGCTGCAAGCAGTATTGATTTCTATCCATTTTACTTAAACATATTCCTTTTTAATAGCAATTGACTATGGAAATCTAGTTAAATTGTCATTATTTGTTAAATTATGTTTTCTAAATATGCAAACATAGCCAATTTATGATAGTAGAGAGTTGGTAAAATTCAAGTTTCCTTTAGTGAATACTAAAAATATGGTAGACATACAGTACAAACACTAATTACCTATCATGTAGAACACAGTAAAAACACTAAAAACATTACTGGAAAGAAGGTTATAAAGCTGAGATTGGAAACCAGTCTCAAATCTCAAGCATCTGATTGGCTGAAATGGCCACTGGTTGCCATTTCAGTCAATCAGATGCTTGAGATTTGAGACTGGTTTCCATGCTCAGTTTTATAACCTTGGGTACAGGTGTATCAACAACTGAGTTCTCCTACATTTTGTAACAGACCATATCAATAACCTAATAAAAAAACAACTAAGCCAAAACAAAATACAGTACCAATGTGTGGCACTTTAGTCAAAATCAAAACTAAACAAAGAAAATATACTTTGTCAGATTTTCCCCCATTTATCAAGCCCTCCTGATCAATCCTGTCACTGGCCCAGCTAATGTGGGTTTTTTTTCACTATTAACCCCTTTTCTTCTTATATAATTATGAGTTTTATTGCATGAGCAAACAGTGTAGAATCTGAGTCTGATCAGAATCTGCACTGGTTGCATTTTGGTCAGAAATAATTTTACGATTCAAAAAGTGAACAGTTTAGATCCTGATCAGACAGCATGGATGTGTCGGCTGATTTTGATCTAAACTGTTCACCCATGCAATAAAGGTGTATATACATGGAGGAAAGGGTTAAACAGCATGGAATATGACATGGTTGATCGTAGCACTCAAATTATTTCCAACTCAACCCATCCTGAAATATCTAGGGTAAAAATCTGCCAAAATATTATGTCTTTGAAACTAATTTGAGTATACATAACAAAATCATATCTTTGAGATTCAGTGATCACTAGTTGACATATTCTGGAATGTTGATATCTATTTATGGGGATTGGATCCCTACTGTCGTTTCTAAAACAAGAATATGTATACCAAAAATGTACACTATACCAAAGGACTTGCAAATTGTATGTACTCTATGAATAAACAGTCAAGCATTAACTTTGCCCAAGATAATAAAACTATAACTGGAGACCAGTCTTAAATCTCAAGCATCTGGGTGATGTTTCCTAAAGATGTCTTAAGATAAGACAGAAATACCTTAAGATAAGACAGAATTATGTCTTACTTTAACTGATTGCAAGTTAGAAATGTACATATTGCAATTGCCCAATAATAGAACTTTCAAGTCAAGGGTGTCATTTCATGAAGATGTCTTAGGAAAAAACAGAAAGATGGTCAGATGCTGAAAATTAAAGATTTGAGACCGTCTCCAATCTAAGTTTTATGATCTTGGGCCCTTATTATTAAAATCTAGAAACAAGACATGAAATGATTAAGAGGGATCAGAAAAAATGAGATGTTGTATTAGGGGTGACTGTACTTTTAACCCTTTCCTGTATAGATACACCTTTATTGCTAGGGCAAACATTTTAGATCCAGATCAGCTGGCACATCTGTGCCGTTTGATCAGGATCTAAAATGTTTGCTATTTGATAAGTTAGGTTATTTCAGTACAGAATGCGACCAGTGCAGATCCTGATCAGACGGCACGGATGTGCCGCCTGATCTGGATCTACACTGGTCGCTCAGGCATAAAAATGCGTATATATCAAGGAAAGGGTTAAAATGAGTTTACAAGGTGATAAAAACTCAAACAGAAACAAAATTTGCACATTCATACCTTGTTAGTTTGTAAGAATTTAAAACCAGTAGTTATATGGGACTTTTCAAATTATACATAAATATACTCTAAAGTGTAAAGTCAAACATGAGTCAACAAAATTCATATATGCATACTGTAATTAAGATCTAAGTTTTGATTTGTTATTTCAGCTTAGCACTGAATACATAGAGGATACTTAATCTTCAGCAATACTATATTCATCTCATTTAAACCTTTCATCCATATATATGCATTTTTACTTGTGTGCAACCAGTGTAGATCCAGATCAGCCGGCACATCCATGCTATCTAAACAGGATCTGCACTGGTCACTTTTTGGTCAGATGTAACCTAAAAGCAAACAGATGTGCTGGCTGATCTGGATCTATACTGTTTGCCCATGCCATAAGTCTGTATATGAAGGAAAGGGTAAATAACCCCAAGAAGCCATGCAGATTGCAAAGAGGATGGGCAGAGGGTGTATTTGAGAATGAACAGGTATACTGGATGGGTATTAAGTTGAATACTTCTGTCACCCTTGGGTACTTTGTCAGAATACAAAACTGATAGTTTGATGAAGAAATATAAAGAAATGGCAAAGTTATAGCCAATGTTAAGTTTCATGACAAAATGCATGTACAAAAGGGGCAAAACCCTCTCAAATGTGACCTTGACCTAAAGATTTTGACTTCATTATAAAACTGTTGTCCTTAAGCAATACAAAATTAATATGAAAGTTTGATGAAGAATATAAAATATTGCAGTTATTACCAAATTAGAGTTTTGTTATGGGTGGACCGACGGACAGGGTGATCTCTTTATCTTGCCTTTTCTATGGAAGGGCGACAAAAAGTCTAACCAATTAATCAATTATTTTTATTGCGTAGAATGAAAAATGTTTTTCTATGTACTGATGTGGCTTTTAAACACGTGACACCAGTATTTGATAGATCCGCATCAGTGTGCACATCTGTGCAGTCTATTCTGGATCTACGCTATTTGCTTTTTGGTCTGAAAATAATCTAATCAATGAAAGTGACTAGTGTAGATCCTGATCAGACTGTACAGATGTGTAGATCCTGATCAGACAGTACAGATGTGTAGGCTGATCTGGATCTACATTAGCAACACATGGGATATAAGCTGTATCTATGGGTAAACGGTCAAAATCACCTCAAAGTTCACATATTAACCTTTTCCTCCATAAATACACATTTTTACGCATGTGCTACCAGTGTAGATCCAGATCAGCCGGAACATTCGTGATGTCTGATCAGGATCTGCATTGGTCGCATTTTGGTCAGTTATATCCTAAAAAATAAAAAAGCAAACAATGCAGATCCTGATCATACGGCAGGGATTACTAGATCTACACTGTTCGCCTGTGCAATAAAGGTGTGTCTATGGAGGAAAACGGTTAAATGGTATATTCAATTTTTCATGGTAAGGAAGGGGTAATAGTATGAAGCGCAATGTGGGTAACCACATGATCCAAAGTATGATGTAGCCTTAAAAATTTGATCCATGGAAAAATGAAATAAGTTATTTTAATATAATGATTGATGACATGTTTCATTATATAGCTTATATATAGACAAATGTTACCTTGAAAAAAAAGATATAGGTTTATATCACAGCTGTATTAATGAACTACAATCAATTACAGCCAATTTTAAATATTTTTTATTCCTACTGTTTTCTTGGGAAAAGAAAGGGGATGCAAATATTTTAAGTTTTGATTCATCTCGAGGTATATATATCTGCAACTCAGACCAAAGCGAAAGTCTATGTGAGTGAATTTAAACCTTTTCTCAATAGATAAAACCACTACCGTGTTGGAAAACACTGTAGATCCAGATCAGCCAGCTCATTTGTGTCATCTGATCAAGATCTACACTGTTTGCCTTTAGATTCATTAGGCTATAAATAACCAAGAAGCGAACAGTGCAGATCCAGATCAGATGGCACAGATGTGCCAGCAGATCAAACTCAGCACTGGTCACACATGCAATAAAACCCATGTATGTGGAGTAAAGGATTAACTGTTTTCTCTATGTATACACATTTATTACATGTGCAAACAGTGTAAACTCAGATTAGCTAGCACATCCAGGCTGCCTGATCAGAATCTGCACTGATCAAAGGGAACAGTGTAGATCCTGATCAGATGCTACAGAGATGTGCTGGATGATTTGGATCTCTCTCTCTCTATATATATATATGGAGTAAAGGATTAACAGAAAAATAACATTCCTAGACAAAAAATGTTCTCTTCAGAAGATTGTCTGTACTCCCAAGGTTACATTGTGAGAACTGGCCTCAAGGTTATAAACCTGAGCTAGGAAACTAGTCTCAAATCTCAATCATCTGATTGGCTGAAATGGCGACCAGAAACCAGTCTCAAATCTCAAGCATCTAATTTCATCCAATCAGATGCTTGAGATTTGAGACTGGCTCCCATTCTCAGTTTAATAACCTTGGGACCAGTTTAGTCACCCGCCAACATTTACACTAATAATAGTGATTTGACAAAAAGTTGTCAAAAGTTCCCATAAACATTAGTGTGAGTTTCCTTCTAATTTAATAGTTCAATTATAAAGTCTGTAACTTATCTTATTATTTTATTTAAACCATTTTGCATGATAAATAGTACATAAATAAATAAAAATACAAACAACAGAATTTTACACAAGCAACATATCTTAATTTAAATATCTATGTGTAAATGCCATTACACATTACACAGAGACATTAATCAATAAAATACATAATCTAAGACATTACTTCCACTATTTTATAATAGCGGCTGTTCAAATTATAACAGAAATATAAACAAAATAAGATACCTAAAATTACAAAATAATTGTGCTAAATATATCTAGCTTCCCCATTAAGACCATGTATCCCCATATACACAGTTTAAAAACATTTCTTAATAAATCAGAAAACATGCAGCATATGGTATAAAAATATATTGATTATGATTGCTGTTAAATTTACAACTTCTAAATATCTGCCAAGTGATGGGCTGTGCACAATGATTTAACCTCCTTAGATGATTTCTAATAATGAAAGCACTTGAACATTTTCATATCAAATAAGACTGGTCGCTATTTCAGCCAATCAGATGCTTGAGATTACAGACTAGTCTCTAATCTCAATTTTATGACCTTTGGCGAAGAACTTTAATCATCAAACTAAATCTTAATGTATGTGATTTTCTATAGGAAATAGCAGTTTTAAGAAATATGTATGTCATGTTTGCCATTTAATAAATATGCCTTAAAAATTTGTAGAAAAATCTGCTTTTCCCTTTTTTTTAAAGAAAAAAATAAATTACTGAAGCGACAAAATTTTCATATTCACAAATAGTTAGCTTGAGTATTGTTTAGCCATTCAAGTTGTGTAATTTTGTTGCGTAGTTTAAAATGCCTAAAGTATTGCACATTACTACAGCCCTGACATATCTGAAATCTTCATTGAAAATGACAGTTGCCAAGTTAGCTTCTCAAGAGGTTTAGGGTTAACATAAATTAGCACAGTAATTCCTAGTAACCAATATATCCTTTAAATCAGAAATTGAGACAGTAAAAATACCCAATATATAACAATGAACATATCATTCAACATTCATCAAAATCAAACATATAGATTGCCATAGAATTAACACAATATTGCCTGAACCCAATTAAAGTTGGTAAAAACGTCATATTTTTGGTAAATTTAACAAAATTACCAAACACAAAGAGACATTAGTTTGCAATTACAATAACAAAACACTTCACAAAATATTTTCTCAACAACAGAAACTTTTCTAATATTAAAACAATAAAGTTGAGGGATTGATGCTCAACTGGTGTTATATCCACATATATACATATGTAAGATAGCCCAGTATTACACCAAGCACTTACAATGCATTTCTTATGCTTGCTTGAGCATTAATAATTAATATGAACATGCTATTAAATAGCAATGTCTTTTAATCACTTTTCAAAGATGAATAAACAATCAAAAATCACACTCAAAGCTTTTCCTTAATAATTCTGACTTATAAATTTAACATGAATTTCAAAGAAATCAAAATTTTGATTGACAGCTATCGTGACGGGATTGTTATTTAATTTCAATAGACAGTATAGCAATCAAAAGTAAAACTAAAGCACAACAGAGTTTAAAAATAGAATCTCAGTTAAAGTTATATCATATTTAGAATAATCTAAAATGTTTAGTTATAATCTCATGAAAATATCTGATGATCTCCAAATCCACCAACTCGCATTCGCTTCACCTTAGCACGATGGTTTTTAAACCACAACTGCACGTTTTTAGGCTCAAGCTTGGGAAACTTCTGTCTATATTCAGAACTGTTTAGTTCTTCACAGTACTTGTCTATCATGTAAGAAGAAGGGTGTGTGTCGTCCAAAAACCACTTTTCCAATTTCGGAATTTCCGATAATGGATCTATAAATACCCTGGTGCGGCGTTTCCGATGTGAATTGTTGTTTTCCTGTCCTGGGCCGGGCGATGACTTTGGTGTTGTTGACTGCGTAGAATGCTGATTGTGAAACTTCATCTGATTGGCTTGCTGAGAATAAAAGTGAGTATTTAGCGGAAAGTAATGCATAGCAAGTGGGTGGGGAAACTGCGGAATATGAAGAGGCTGACCGGACGGACTACTGGTGACAGCATTGAAATTTAACCCCCGTGCTGAATTTATGTAAGAATCTCTGAGACTCGACATCTTTTCCTCATGACTAGAAACTGATCCGTCCATGGAGCGATCGTCATCGTAATCTGATTCAAAATCATCGTCATCACTTTCATATTTACGCTTTCCACTGGACAAATCTTTAGGCCTGTCTTGTGTGTAGGAATCATGCCTATTCATTGCTTTGATTACTGAATTTTCAGTATCCAAGTCTTTTCCAATCTTGACTGCATTTTTCTTTGCCTCCACTTCAACTGGACTGCTCTCGTTCAATTTTGGCTTATCAACAGTCAAGTCTTTTGGCATATCAGCTGAATTGTCTAATTCTTCGTTTGATTTACTTTCAGTACATTCAGGCACACTATCTCGGCATTCCTGAGGCGAGTGGCTCCTTGGTGGCGATTTTTCCATTACTTCCGAATAACCTTCATCTGATCTTGAGGGTGACACATGCATGTCTGCTTTTTCCACCTTAATTTTAACTTCTTCACATTTCTCATCGCCAAGCATTGGTGACTGTCTCTTTTTTGATTCAAGATCAGATTTTGCTGACTTCTTACTTTCTTCTTCAGGTGACCTTGACCTTGAGTTCATAGAAAGGTCACAAGGTTCACGATCATCAATCTGTCCATTTATTTTGCTTTGAGTTGTAAGCAGCCCCAGGTGGGTGTTTATATCTAGATTTGGGTAGTGGGGGTAAGGCACCATGTAAACAGCATTCCGGTTTGGTAAAAATGGATAATTCTCCGCCATCGTTGTTGCTGGTTCTTTTTCGTCTTCAGTTTCGAATGAATCATCACCGCTAGTTTTTGTTGCTCTTCTATGAGCTGCCCTGGCATTCTTGAACCAGTATATGATGTTAGTTAGATCCAAAGGACGCCGACCTTTTCGGGAATCGAGGGAGTTCAACTCGTGTAGATACTGGATCATCTGTTCTCGGGACGGATGTTGATTGTCTGAGAACCATCGCTGAAGTCGAGGAATTTCGTGTTCTGGGTCAAATGAAGTCCGCATTCGAGTTTTTCCTGGTAAATAATGTTGATAAGCTGGATGGGAAAACATCTCACTCGGGGTAGAGGACGACGTAGGTCGAGAGACAGGTGGGGACATCTGACTGTGACTAGAAGACGGCGAGCGAGGATTCTTATCTTGATTTGTAACGGACTCACGGATTGATCCTGGAACTGGTATTTTGAGACGTTCTTGCTGCATTCGTAGAAGCTCCTTTGCGGCTGATGTTAGATTCATGTTGTCAGCGCTGGTTCCGTTACCTTCTGTGTAGGACTTAAGTTGTTCCTCGTACCACCTGTCAAACGCTCTACGCATTTCTGGCGAGATTGTAGCCAAGGTGTGGCCATTCGTTGAGGAAGAGTTCTGCAGAAAATAAAATAGAAGCAATGTCATTAATAGGGAAACCAACCTTGGTAAACTAACTGTAAACAAAACTTACTTTCCTATTAAACTATCAAATTCAGCAAATAAGCCAATACTATATATTAAAAAAATATAATTTGAGACTAGTTTCCAATCTCAAGCATTGCCATTTCAGCCCATCAGATGCTTGAGATTTGAGACTGGTCTTCAGTCTTATTTTTATGATCTTGGGCCCAGCCTTCTGTTTGATTTGACTATTCACTGTCTTAATTCTTCACTTGATAAACAGAATTACTTTAGGAATTAATCCTAAGGTTACAAAGGTCCCTGCAATCTATACAAACGTCCTTATTCAACATTAATTATTCAACTTTACTCAGAGTGAATCTTAATTAAAAATCTTAATGAGAAATTATCTTCCTTCCTTAATGTAAAACCCGCCAAGGCACAAACACCTTTCTACACAGATCTTTTTTTGCTTTTTCATGAACTGTAAAATAACCAAGTTTTAGGGTATTAAATTTGTGGTCGTTAAAAGGAATACTTTTTCCTGGAGACTTGATTTTGTGGGTACTGAGAAATGACTTCACATACCCTCCCAAGTTTAATGGGTTGCGTTATCAGGGAGAGCACCTGATGTGATCTTATAGTGTTTCTTATGGTTGAACAGAACAGAACCATAACTGGACAGCTATATCATTCTTCAACTTAGTATTTTATTGTCAGAGATAGTACAACAAGGAAGAAGTTGACACGCTCGTACCTTATCTAGGAGTGGGCATCCAGCGTTGGCAAGAAGGCTCTGTGACTGACTGAGTAGCAACTGCAACAGTTTCTCTTTTACTTCCTCCGCTGATGTGATTTTAGCGGCACTGTAAAAAGTTTTACGTAAAATTTCAGCAAAAATGACTAGTGAAAGGAAACAAAACAGACCAATGATGGAAACTTGTGGATGCACGCTTGACAATATTTAGTATTTTATTGCATTAAGTTGGTTATCCCTTTACTCCATAGAAACACCCATAATGCATAGATGAACAGTTAGGATGCATATCAGCAGGCACGTGGTGCCGTCTGATCAGGATCTGAATTGTTCCGATGGTCACAAATGACAAACTATGAGCTTAGCACCTAAACAGTTAATCATATGCTGCTATATGAAAAATGAAATAAACAAAAATAATGTGTTTAATACTATACCACATGCTTCAGCAATGAAGCAAGCCACAACAAAGATAGCACATGGTGTAAAACCAACTCTGAGTGGTACAAATCGGACAATCATAGTTCACTAAGAAAAAAAACATCACACTCATAAAAACATAAGGGGTTGGGGGCAATAATATTTGCACTGTTTTACTTTAACCTGGGAAGAAATCCAGTAAGCCACTATCAAACAAGCTAACAAAACTGAAAACAATCTTGAAAACTAAAACATGCAAAAACAATGTCCCAACAAGACTAGTTTTTTAACCTGTGAAACTTTGAGAGTCATTAAAAAAGTCATCAATTTCTTTTTCTTTTTGCACACTGTGCTGTTATTATCACCTTTATTAACACTGACACTCTGCCACAGTAAATTTGCAATACTGAAATATTTAAGATGGGATAATGCATTTAAAAAAAAAAAGTGTTTTGTGCGAAAATAAAACCCATAAGAGAAAATTAAACCCATTGTTTTAAATATATATTAATATCAATGATTCTGCATGCAAAATACATGCACATGCATGCACATAAAATAAGCAACTACATGTACAGTAGACGCAAGAACACAATGCCATATACCTTATGCAATATTTAAACTTCACAAATCCAAGATCAGAAATCTGAGATTGGAGACTTGTCACAGATGAAAAATACTGATTGGTTAGATAAGAGACTGAGCTTACATTCAACCAATCAGATTAGAGAGATTGTAGACTAGTTGCCAGTCTCGGATCTTATGATCTTGGACCTATCTGCTTCATCAGTTTCTATAAGACAGGCAAGTTTTACACTAAAGGCCAAGCTTGGAGACCAGGGCAACCAGTCATAATTTTAGCCAATCAGAAGTTTGAGATTTGAGACTGGTCTCCAGATTTAGTTTTATGATATTGGGCACAGTAAAACTATTTCTATGGGCACAGTAAAATTATTTCTATCACACACAAATCAATGGAGTTCTGATATGCGAACATGTGATGTATGGATGATGTAATTATTCCGAAATGTGAGCAGACAACGGTATTTGACATTAATATTTAATGCAGTAAACATTTGTTAGAAAATCTGAAATAATCTGCAGTTTGTCAGTATGCATTTAAACGATGAAATTAATATTTATAATAAATAACAAAAATTAAACTAAACAGTATTATTCACTCGAGAGAATGCCGAAACACACCTTTGAGGTAAGATTTAAGGCGACTTTATTAGTAACGATGTATTTTGGTTTCCACATTTATTAACACTGAACCAATTACTTGACAAGATAAGCTTAAAACCTATTACCTTAAAATTATTAAAACTATTCCTCCAAGGCAAAAATATATTTCATGTGGTCAAAAATACGCTTTTTATGACAAATTTATCATATATATTAAACCAAGTGAGGTCAAAAGAACTTAAAAAATTAAGCTACCAAAATAAAAAAAAGGAAAGTTCATGCAGTTTTTTAAAAGCTGTTTTTATTAAATATGTAAAGTGAAATTATTGAGACTTTTGGAATCCTTAGCAGTTCATCTATGTAAGGTAACTCTTACCTGCAAATCCGGATTCTTAGTGTGGCCACTTGAGTTAGCTCCCCTAGAATGTCTTCTATTGTGGCAGTTTTGTTGTCTGTGATTACATCAAAGCCCAAAGGTTTCCAATTTTTCACTTGAATAGCCCCTGAAACGCACAGAAATCATTTGTTTTACTTGTATTTATGACACAGAATTAACTGTTCATTCTTCGAACATCAATATTTTGTAATTGTACCGTTTTTGGTCAGAAATAACCTAATAAATCAAATAGCGAACAGTGCAGATCCTGGTCAGTAAGCATGGATGTGGCAGCTGATCTGGATCCACACTGTTGGCCCATGCAATAAAGGTGTGTCTATGGAGGAAACGGATTAAACATAACTAAGGGCCCAGAATATCAGATTTTCTAAGCCTGATTTCATATTTGTCCCGTAATTTGTTGCATTCCGCTAGCCAGTCCAAACTCTTATCAAATTTTAATACTTTTCCTAGAAATTCGGTATAAAAACTTCATATGTTAGGTACTTTATTTTCTTTCACTTTGTTGCTGATTTTAGACTTAACGTTTTCATTCAATGAAGCTTGCCATTTTGACAAGGTATTTGATTCAATTAAATACATTAGCTCTGCCAATCAAAACTGTTATTAGCAAAAATGACATCTAAGTTATCTCAGTGCATAAGAACCTAACTGCCCTCTGTTTACATGAACCAGAAAGGACTTCAATAAACAAAAATCTGACGGAAAGCTACACCACACGAAAGGCCGAAGGAAATCAAGTTATATAACTCTTAATAATGAACAACATCACCTTATACAACAGTGGAAAAATCTTTTGACAACAGCCCCTAGGTAAATTATTTTCTGAAAAGTATTTTTTTATACACACTTAACCAAATTATGAAACTCTTTAAGCTTGAGGATAAACCTCATAATTAGGAGTACATTGTATTTCCTTCTTCTTTGTTTATCGTACCTTTGGCACCTAGTGTTTCAGGGTTATTATAACCCAGTTTGTGTAGTGCAGAGTGGACACACTCTGTCAGAAGCGTCGTTCCCGGCAAGATGGCGTAACTGTCAAGTTCAACTGCAGTGTGCGTGGAATTGTCACTCGACGAGCTGTCGAAAGTCGTTGATCCACTTGTCTGTTCGATAATGCAATGAATTGGCAATGAGCGAGTGCCTGAAATGAGAAAACATTATGTAAAACATTAAAAACATTTCAAACATCTTAACCCTTTATTCCATTGGACAAGCAAGACCAGTGTTGATACATAGCCTGTACATCTGTTCAGTCTGATGATCTAGATTGATCACTTTCTGATTCATTATATTTGTTTCTGACCAACAAGTGAACCATGTAGCTCCTGATCAAAATGCATAGATATGCAGGCTGATCTGGATCTACATTGGCCTCACATGGGATATAAACAATTTTCTGTAAAGTAAAGAATTAAAGCAATAAAGAACACTAAATATTTTTTGCACACTACATGTACATTGCCAAAACAGTCTAAGATGCAATAAGATTGATCACCCAAAGTCACAAGTAAAATTTGAAGAGTATTCAATAATACTGCTTTCAAAGTTAAATGATACCAAATTTCACCAAAGAAATACTCAAGATACTGAACACTAGGCAATCTCTGGGATAAAATCAGATGCTGCAAGCAACAATGTGGTATCATTTAATTTGTATAAAGTTTCAACTGTTTGTCCCTAATTCTGTAAAGACATGAGGTGGCCAAATAATCAACCATATTAAACTCACCTTGAATATCTTTTAAAAATTCCAACATTTTTTTCTCAAATATAGAACACTCAAATGAAAAAAAAAAGTTTTTTTTTCTTTTCAAGATGTTACAATCAACCAAATCCAGAGTCACAATTTTCCATTTTCAACAATTTCAGTTGTTCCTACAAAACCAAATACAAAATAACACCTTTTCATAAGCGTTAAATTCAATAAATATAAATTCATCAACAAATACTGTTCACTATTTGAATTATAATGCAATTGGAGCTCAGTTGTAAGTTTACTCCGTATTGGAAAAAAGCTTGGAAGCATGCAAGCATCTTGTCACCATGATCACTCCCCACAGACTGAAGCTTCCTCCAGAGAAAAATCGTCTTAAATACGTTCCCGTTATCTTATAAAGACAGATTGTTGTGATTGTACGAGATCCGTTCCATTTACCCATAATCCTCTGGCAAAGTGGAAGATTTCTCCAACCCTCAAAGCTGATCCTTCATTATGATATTTGAAGAAAACAAATCTAAAATGCAACCTGCTTATCCCACTTAATACGAGCAATTTCATACATTTAACGTCCCTAGGCAAATTCACATCGGATAAAACATTGTAAATAATGGAGAAAGATTTTTTAGGGTCTGTTAATCCCCAAACAAATTTGTCGTTTGCATTCACGTATTTGGTTTTTGAATATCTCAATATGTGGAAAGGAAATATCTACAAAATCAAATGATTTCCTTATTTCGAATAGCTTATCACAGGAAAAAAGTAATTCAAGAATGGATTACTATTGTTTTTACAGAAAGATTTAGCTAGCTTAAGTGTGGATTGGGAAATGGATTTGATTTGGATAATGCATATTCCAACTTATTTTTGTTCTTATTACTTTTTTCGTGCCATTTTGGTAAAGCAAATGAGCCCCCCAAAAAATGCCACTTTGACACATTGTATTGAAGGATAATAAGCTGATTAAATATACTGAAAGGATAAAGAAACGCAGGGTAACATTTGTTCCGATATATTAAGAACGCGTTCTCCAAATAAAGTGAAACTTTGTGTATTGAGTTATTAGGTCATGATACACCTTAACATGTGTCGAAAGTGAATAAAACTTGTCTCCACTGCCTCAGTGTAAACCGTCGTGGAGCATGAGCTTTCGAACCTGCCTATCCAATTGTTACCCTGCGTTTCTTTATCCTTTCAGTATAAATCTTGAAATGACATTACAAAACATATTAACATTAATTTATAATGTTACACAATTCATCATAACTAATTTGTAGATTACAGTTTTCGTTACTAAAACATAATCACAATGGTGATTTTTGCTCATTAATGTAATATCATAAGTAACATGTGTGCCATTATTTGGTATTTTCATGCAGCATCTTTACCGAAATCTTAATTTGGACTTCTAACAGAAAATGCTTCAGCTGATGCAAGTAAATATAATAAAAATTTATTATTTTTCTTTTAACTGCATTTTTGAATATTATTTACAGAAATGATAAAGTATTCCAATACCTGCACCCATTAATAACAATTTTGGCATTACGGAGGGATGTAAGTAACATTCTGGATATTTTGATAATCCCCTTACGAAGAGCTTACAGAGACCTGCATCATTATCCCTCGTTTAATACCAAACAGACAAGAATGCTTTAAAACAACTCATTCCGAGACGACCAATTAATGTTTAAATGCCTCTAATTGATGCTATAGATTAAGGAAAAGTCTTTAAAATAATGAAATTCAAAATGCATTATAAATCCTTCTGAAAACTCATTAACTGAGCTATCTGCACTGCAAATCTACAGTTTATCTCGCGAAAGGATTTTTCAAGAATTGGTGTACTTAACATTATTTCATAACATTGAAATTATAAGAAATGAAATCTAAACTACCCATTGCAACCAGCGGGGGCCTAAATCTTTTTTGATCAAAATCACATAAATAAAGCTAACTGTTGCAGATTACGGCCCTTGAAAAATTGACGAATTTGAGGGTGCTTAAGAAACAAGCATTTTCAATGGCTTATGAATTAAGATTTTTGGCTGTCGTTTCTCGTAAAATTAAACTAAATGGTAATTTACATGTGTTTTTGGATTTTTATGCATTGCTTATCTTGTAAAGTGGGATTTACTGCGTGCTAAACGCAAGGGAAATCGCAACAGTAAATTGACTTCAAATACAATTTTAAATCCGTTTCAAATATTTGAATGTTGAAAACTAATTAAAAAGCGTTCTATCTCAAAATATTAGATTTTTATTATACAAATGCTGTTTGTTTTAAAAGTAGGCAAATTTCTACTGATAAACCATTAATTTATGGCACAAAATCAGTAAAGGATCACAATATTACATAATGCATTGACAACAAACATAGCAGTATTTATTTAAAGTTTAAATCTAACATTCAACATACTTTAGTATGCTGACATAAGAAATTAATCTATCTCATATAAACAATGTCTACAAATAAAAAAATATCAATTAAAAGAAAAGAATGAAATATGATTTTACTTTCATTTGTAACCAGTGTAGAACAACTTAAGAGTCTATACTGTTGTAGACCCATTTAAGGGTCTACATTGTTCATTACAATATTATCTTACCATTTGACAGCTTATCTTCAGAACTTTCCGACGTGAATCGACACCCAACTGGTTTTTTCCTCATTGTTTATATTTCCTTAACTTCCTTAATTGTTTTTGTTTACAAAGTAAATTGTATCAAAACATTTTCTATGTATTTCAACTTTCAAGTAAAATTTAGCTTTGGCAACCAACACAAAAATAAATAAGTGTCTTTATAACTTTCTCAAGTCTGACACTCTTATAAAATTTAAAATTTTAAAATCCTTAATTCAATAATCCCATATAGATGTGACAGAAAGTGATATATACTAGATATAAACTATCACACAATATTCACAGTGAAATAACTTATTTAAATAATAATCCACTAGATTAAACATTCAATGTCTGAATCATTCTTCAAAGGCACCCTAATCTTTTATATACCCATCACATCATACAGGACAGCTGTAAAATCTGACACAAAAATTACTGAGAATTGCTTCCCATAATTAATAGTATCTGTTCCTGTTAATATACTCCTCATTATAACTGTCAATCCCCTGCTCTACTGATGGACTAGACAGATAAATTCAAACACTCATTACATTCTCCAATTGAAATTTTCTAATTATCTTTTTCAATGATCATTATCATAATCTATAATTTCAGTAACACATAAATGTCCTCATCTCCTATTGTTTCAAGTTGTTATAATTGACTTCAATTTGACACATCTACATGCACTCAAGGGAGATAATCTATGGGATTTGAGGTTTGTTGATTAGGCAATTATCACTGTAATTATCAAACGGAAGTTGAAACTTTAACAGATAATTACTGCAGATTAGCCCTTAGATAGCAACTTTAAAATGATTAAACACATTATATTTAAATAAATTAAGTGAGGAAAATAAAACATTTGAATAAAATGGACATCACCAAATGATACACTGTGGTCCATAGTTTTAAAATTAATGGTTTTAATAGTCAAACATTCATGTTAACATATTAAATTATAAAATACATAAATAAATCATTGAATGCCTAAAGATATTAAATTTTAGTATCACTATAACAGTGAAAACATGTGAGATTTAACTGAAAAAGCTTAAGTTAATACTTCCAGCTTTAGTTTATACTTGTCTTCAGGGGAGGCAATTAAAAAAATAGTGTGTTTTTTTTCAATCTGAATTTTTAAGAACTTATTAAAACCATTTTCGAAAAATCAACAGAGTAAGTTGTATAAGTTAAATAATTACTGTGTATTCTGTATTTAACAACAATTTATACATTTATTCAGACATTAAAAAGTAAAAATAGTGTCTGACAGCAAATATTGTGTTGTTTTTAGGGTGTTAGAGCTCACACACAAGTTGTAAGATATGTGACCAGTGTACACCCAGACCAGGGCCCAAGATCATAAAACTAAGATTTGAGATCAGTCTCAAATCTCAAGGATCTGATTGGCTGAAATGGCGACTATGATGCTTTTATAACTAAAAGACATATAATATTTTTGATTTACTTATTATAATAATTTGGTATTAATCCTTTAAGTATTTCATGCAAGCTTCAGATATACCTGCTGATTTATCTGGCGGGTTAAAATCAACTGTGACATCATTACAACAGCTTGATTCAGGTAACACTTTATTTTTCTCACAAATGAATAAAATTATGACACTAAATAGTGACACTAGGATTTTCTTTTTCCTTTGGAAATGGAAATTCAGAACCATATAATTTATTTTTAAATCCTGATCACAAATTCTCTATTAAAGCAACAAAATATCATTTTTCTATAGAACCATTTTCGCACTAAATTGCCTTAGTAATTTCGTTCGATAATACCAATATTAACTTTGTTAACAAAGCCATTGACTGAATCTTCGGTTCATCCGCAACACAAAGCAAATTCAAATGTCAAATTATAACTTTGACGTTAATTCGGTAAATCTCCATTAAGTCTTTGCACATCCTATCATAAGATTAAGATTACGGAGCTCCAGTCGACACCTGCGTCTTCCCAGAGAAAAGACAAGCTCCGCAGGATAATGGAGATTCTGACACGCACAATGCCAGGATTATGGGATATCCTGCAGGGATAATCGCGCCTGACATTTGCTTTAGCGGGGCTTGCTCAGAAACAGATTATTGTATGGACATAATATTTAAAATGAGCAAAAATGATCGATTTTGGATTTTTTCCTCTATTAATTGTTTGACTAACAAAGCCCTGAAACCAGAATTTGCATTAATTAACAGTTGCAAGGTGCCCATTAACATTAATTTGTAAGAAATTTACTATTAATAGTTCTTAAAATGATCATAATTGAATTTACAACCAGTGTAGATCCCAATCAGCCAAAACACGCAGTTACCATCTGTTTGGGTCTACATTGTTTTTTCTTCATTCGAAATGTTTTACTCAATGAACTGACCCTTTTCAAAATTACACCAACTTAGCAGGCCTTTAAATTACCCCTTAAACCCCTCTTTTATTGTTTCTTTCCATATAAACTTGTTCATTCATTATTAATAGGAATTTATTAAAGAACAGGGAACAAGTGTAGACCCGGAATAGAGTATGCCTATGTGCATGCTGATCTATGTCAGATGGGCAGGCTAATCTTATCTACACTGAACACAATGTAACAAAAGATGTATTAAGCTCTTAAGTTATTGAGGAAGAAAGCAAATGTAATTAAATCAATTAGCTGTTTAACCAAAAATTTTCCTGGTCATTTGATTTAATAGTTTTCCAAAGGTGTTTGGATGCATTGGGGAGTATAATATTTTCTTCTATATGTGGGATTTGAATTTATGGATCCATCTCAATCCCGCAGCCCCACCCAACCTTAACTCCCAGCCCCCAAAACAAAATTAAACCCCAACAAATAATGATGATTTTACTGTAAATCACAAGGACAAAATTAATACTGTTCCTCCAGATTACCACCATAGATAATGCACGAAGCTGCAAAGAAAACCTACAAGCTGAAAGTACTGAAGTATTGTACCAATGATCAATACGATAACCACCAAGAGTTAATCTGGATTTCACAGATTCACTGTGTCATTATATCCAGTGTCACAAAGTCGCATATCAGATTTAGGAATCTAATTAACCAGAGCTGTAATTATGACCACTATAATCACACCATCCGCGGTCAGCTGGCCATTGTATATTCGCAGTTATTTAATCTCCTTTCTATCAGGGTGAAAAAGATAAATGATTGGTTTTCAGGTAAACATTTGCGATGTGTTGTGTTAAAAATGATAATCAAGAAACACTGTTTTAGGTACTAACATTTCACATCCTTGCAATAATATTTTTATCTCCGATGGTTTCTGAACCTGGAGTTACAATTGTACCAAGATGCATCTATAGTAGACCCTGATCAGCATATTGTATTTGTTAAATAAAACATTACCCTGTAATTTACACTCACGGACAATACAATGATATTCAACAGAAGTTAGCCCTTTAAGTTCATCCCTAATGTAGACCCAGATCCCCCCTTGTAAAATACCCTCTCCTGCCCTGCCTTTCTCCCATAACCTTCATCTGGTCCCTCTGTCTTCCAATTATAAACCCAACCTTCTAACAAATAATACATCCTTATCACATCAACTTATTTATCTGCTCCCTTTAACCTCTCCCACCCCTCCAGACCCCTAAAACAGGTGAAATAACCCTACCATCCAACAAATAATACATCCTCATCAAATCAACCTCGCTGTGGACCTTCTTCATTCTGGAAATCTTCTCCATTGTTTCCATATTTTCGCGCACTTCAGACGTATCTTCAGTCCTCATTGCTCAATTTGTTGTTGTTGTTGTTGCTGCTGATGCTTTCTCCTCGTCAAGAGTTTCTACTGCTGAATATTGGAAGTTAATAAGTCACCATTTATTCACTCTTCAGTAAGCTAATTCAACATATATACACAATGATTGTGTTTTTTCTTGTTCCATGTTCTGTTCATTTGCGGTTACATCATTGAAATTTCTCAGTGCACAATGTTCACCACTGATCTACCAAAGCTTGTGACCAATCAGTATATATCAGTGTTTACACTCTCAGTAAAAATGTTAATTAACTTGAAAAACAACAACAGTGTTTTTTATTTACTCTGCGTAAAGTAAAAAATTAATACTTCACAGTCACACAGTCTGATAACTGCAATTTTAATGAGGCTTTTAAAGTTCCGCATCCAATTTATAACTTATTTATATTTCATATCAAGAAAAAAGCATGATATTTACACCTAAAATACACGACAACTTACATTAAATAAGTCATTGAAATGCATTAGCTACAATATCTACCGAGTTAATCACCAATCGTCACTTTCATTTTAAATTTTTACTACATATGTACTGAATCATTAAAATGTTAATCTTCGGTTTTAAGTATCTTTGCCATATAATCCATCACCTTATCTGCCACATAGTCAATTCATTTATCATCCAGTACTTGTAGCTATAAAATTTTACAATTCACTTTGGATTATCTGTAATTCACATTAAATTTTGTGTTATATAAAACTAAACTTTTTTCTTTCCTCTTCAAATTGCTTCCTCAGTATTGATTCCTTTTCCAGTATCCTTCAAAACAATCTTAAAGTCTTCAACCAATTTTCAAGTATTGCACTATCACTTCTTCAAATTTAAGTAAATATAACTTTCCTTTTTTTCCCAATAAATAAAACAGTACTGCAACATAAACAGCCCTTTTCCAAAAGTTATATGTTGTTACACATCTAGTTTCCTTACACTATTAAACTGCTGTTCAGAATTCACCATATGGTAGCCTTAAAGCATTGTTAAGATTACCCCTTGTCAATAAAACTTTGTCACTGATAATACATTCATTGTCCTAAACCATTGTCTATCCATCTCCTTGTCTTGCTTTCGCCTGTCACCGAATTAATGTAATTCGTAACTCGTAATTCGCCAGGTATTATCATTCAAAAATAGCAACAATGTTTGATGGCTGGTGCCCACACCTGCTCAATAATCCAGTTAACTGGTTCCCAGCTTATTTTTTTTCAAACAACATCTGATAGCAGGCTAATTGTCACATGTCAACAATGGTTGGTTGACTCCCCCCTTTTACTTGCCCTTAAACCATTATCATTGGAAGATTGTCATCCTTTTCTTCCCTTTCACACATTGTGTTGCACAATCAATACCTGGCATGTTCTATATGTCATAAAAGTAAATAAATATTTAATACAGAATCTTCAGTCTTTATTTTTAGATCATCACTTTTGTTTCTATAGTATAAATGATTTTGTAGGGATGGTATTTTAGCCAGTCTGAGTCAATGGCTATTATCATTCCAAACTGAAAGCATTTTTTTTGAAAGTTTTGTTAAACAATTCCTAAATCAGTATTTTAAAATTACCATGATTTGAAACTGAAAACACTTCAAGATGATAAAAATGTTCTAACATGCTATTCTGCTTGAAAATGGTAACATTTTAATGATTTGATTTCCAAATCTGAGAGAAAACAACTTTAATTTCAGAACAGTGAAGCTGAGACTGTATCCTTTTATTGTATATGCATTATGCTATTTTGACATTTATATACTTAACCTTTTAAAAAATATTTCTGTAATGTTTCTACAACAAAAAATTCTATAAATTATTTGTTTCTCAAAAAAAGGTTAATTTCAACATCTCAAAGAGGTTGTGTTTATAACAGCTTTTCTTTCCAAAAGACAATAATTCTCCTGTTTAAAGTTGAAAACATGATTTTAATTGTTTTTCCAGACTTTTTAATCATTAAACACATTTCATCTATCCCTAAGCCTGCCAGATCAACTTGTGATAATTTTACAATATTGGTTTTACAATTTACAACCTGTTGTCAACTTGGATGATTTTCACCTCTGTCAAGGTTTTATTATATGGCTGGACTAGTGATAATTGAAGACTGTCACTGCTTCTATCTATCTGCACCCGATGACAGGTGTTTCTTTGCCGTTTTCTTCTTAAGGTGTTTATATATTCTGTAAACCTGTAGTGAAGCTAATTTCTTAAATGCTCCCATCTACAGAAAAGGTATTACACAAACCCCATGCACTCTTCAGTGCATTATTTTAAAGATTAAATTTCCTCCATATTTATACTCCTTTATGGCATGGGCAAACAGTGTAGATCTAGATCAGCTAGTATAGGATCTGCACTGTTAGCTTTTTGATTAATTAGGTTATCTCTGACCAAAAAGCGGGCAGTGCAGAACCTGATCAGATGGCACAAAATTTAATGTAGCAGCTGACCTGGATCTACACTGTTCACCATCAAGATGTATATATATATATAGAGGAAAGACTTAAAGTTCATTTAAGTGAATGCAAGATATGTTCCGTTCTGTTCTGTAATAACAGGTAACAATGCCATTCCTTGTATATATACAGAATAAAACAGCTAAAGCAACATCACAAAATTAGTCATATAACCCTTTTGACTCCAGATATACATGTATATACCTTTTTACACATGTCCAGCCAGTTTAGATCAAGATCAGCTGGCACATCTTGCAGTCTAGGAAATTGGACACCCATTTCAGTAAAAAAAAGCGCTTTATTCATTGGCTCATATCCCATTTACAACCAGTGTAGATCCAGATCTGACTGCATAATGTTTGCTTTTATATGTACTATATTAAAATGTTTGACCAAGAAGCAAACAGGGTAGATCCAGATCACACAACAAGCAGACTGGTTGTTCATGTGATAAAACACCTATCCATGGAACAAAGGATTGTAAGTCAAGCCCTTGGTTAGATTGAGAATAGTTTAAATCTGCCAAGACATAAAAAAACTATGTCTTCAGAAATTTGAGGTCATTTCATTATCAAGTTAAGATATTATTTCTCACCATGCAATTTGCAGAAAAAATACATAATGTTGTGAATATCTGAAGCACATGTATTTTTTCATGTATTTTAGCTACTCAATTTCAACCCTTTACAACATATTATAATATTATGCCTTTTAACATAATTAGTATAGATCCATCTGTGCTGTCTGATCTGGATCTACACTAGTCAGATCATGGTCAGAAATAATCTAACGAATTATATAGCAAACAGTGTATATCCTGATCAGACGGCACATGTGCCAGCTGATATGTTCCAACTTCTTGATCTACACGGTTTGCCCATGTAATAAAGGTGTATCTATGGAGTAAAGGGCTAAAATATGTTTCCAAAGACCCGGTCACATAATCATGCATTGCCCAACCAAGAAGCAATTTTTTTTGTATGTTAAGCTACTAAAAATGTAAATCCACCTTTAATTAAATCATTGGCTTCTTATAACATATAACAGAAATAAATTAAAATTTTCAGATTTTTATGGCAAAAACAAAAAGTTTGCCCACCTACAATCATTCATAAATAACTTGACAAAAACAGCAACAACAAGCGGATCACAAAAAAATAAATTGCCTGAAATAAACTTCATAAATTGTAAAATTGATAGGTCAAAATGAATTAGGTATTGCACAAAACTGATTAGAAGATAAAAGTCTCATTTAACTTTGATCACAACAAAAATGTGACAGCTGGAAAAGACCAATCAAACAAAGCAACTGACATGATCTATAGCCGATAAGGGAAATGTTTATCAGTACATCTTTCAAATTAATTTTCAATATTATTTTTTAAATCAGCAGGTTTAAATATTTTTTATGAATATGCCCACATAAATAATTATACATTTCAATCCTTAGGCCTGAAAGTCTGGACTACCTTCCATTAAAATGTAAGTTGCCTTTATTTTTCTCTCTAACTTCACCATTCATCCGAATCTTAGCTGAATCTTAGTCATTTGAACCCTGAATCCCCTTATGCTTATTTGAGCCCCTGAATATCCTAAGCTTCATTCAATATCCTTGATTCCATTAAAGCTTCTTCCAAGATCCCTTATTTCATCCAAGCTTTAACCAAAATCTTGACTCCATCCAAGCTACATTTGAGATCCTTAACTCCACCCAAGCTTTATCTGAGATCCCTGACTCCATCCAAGGTTCATCCAAGATCTGTTCATCCATCAAAGCTTCTTCAGAGATCCCTGACTCCATCCAAGCTTCACCCAAGATCCCTGACTCCATCTAGGCTTTATCCGAGATACTTAAATCCATCCAAGCTTCATCCGAGATCCTTTCATCCATCCAAGCTTCAATTGATATCCTCCATCTAAGCTTCATCCAAGAGCCTTTCATCTATCCAAGCTTTATCCGATATTCCTTACTCCATCCAAGCTTCATCCGAGATCTTTTCATCCATCCAAGCTTCATCAGATCCCTTACTCCATCCAAGATTCATCCGAAATCCTTTCATCCATCCAAGCTTCATCTGATATCCCTGACTCCATCCAAGCTTTATCCGATATCCCTGACTCCATCCAAGCTTTATCCGATATCCCTGACTCCATCCAAGCTTTATCCGAAATCCTTTCATCCATCCAATCTTCATCTGAGATGCCTGACTCCATCCAAGCTTCATCCGAGATCCTTTCATCCATCAACCTTGATCCGATATCCCTGACTCCATCCAAGCTTCATCTGAGATACTTTCATCAATCCAAGCTTTATCCGATATCCCTAACTCCATCCAAGCTTCATCTGAGATCCTTTCATCCATCCAAGCTTCATCTGATATCCATGACTCCATCCAAGCTTCATCAGAATCCTTTCATCCATCCAAGCTTCATCTGAGATCCTTGACTCCATCCAAGCTTCATTCAAGATCCCCAAGTTCATTCAAGCTTTATTTGCTATCCCTGAATTCAGCATTACTTCATCAAGTCTTCTTGTGTATTTATAATTTCATTTGATCTTCAAATAAAAAAACCTCCCATAACATGTCTTTTCTATGTAATATGTAGGGAAACCTGCTTTAATAATTTTTTTATCATCTTCAATAACAAAGAGTTATCTTAATTAACTAACCACAATCATAACCTCATGTTAACTTCTATGTAACGGTTTTAAAAAGATTTGCGGGTCCTGTAGCCAAGGACCGATGTATTGCCTGGAGCATAAAGCTTTATACATCAACTTGTCTTACTAATCAACATTAAGCTAGTTAAGAAATCCCATTTTACCTTTGTATACTATGTATTAACGTCTCTTTGTTGCTGTTCGAGAGCTTTAAGCTGTAATTTATCATTGTGTCCATGTCTTTTCAAGGTTGATCATATGTATGTGGTTATGTGATGGACCCATCTGACAATTTGTCAATGTTCCTTTTATCCGTTTTAAAAAGATGTTGTGTTTGTGTTGTTTAATCCTGATTTTCAATCTCAATTTGCATATCTTAAAAACAACAAAAAACACCCAAATGTAATTTTACTGCTCTCTCAAACCAATAAAGTTAAAAGAAAATATGTTTCAGTATCTAATTATATAGTTTACTTCATCAGTTATGATTAAAAAAACAACAACTATCAAAAGAACACTACTGCCATCATCATCATCATCATCATCATCATCATCATCACTGCCACCACCAACAACAAATACAGGGCCATAAGGTCAATCCATCAATCACAATTAAATACTAATAAATGTTAAACAACAGGTACAGTAGATAGATTGTTAATATAAAGACTATAAGACTGAACATGAATGATTGTATAGTCCTTTACACAATGTATACAGGTTTTATCATGTGTGCAAACATTGTACATTCAGCATAGTAAGTTCTTGCATATGAATTTTACTGTTTGTTTTTACTATGTTTACAAATATATAAAAATAAATATTTTCAATGCATTTGTGGTAATCCTTTTAAACATAATAGAGCAAACAATGTACATATAAAAAATAAATATCAAGTATTAGAAATAAAGTGTTGCGTTAAGCAAGGATGCCCTTTGTTTCCTATGTTCTTTATATTACTTGTTATTTATATTACCTGAGCAATGTCAAAAATGAAATTAATGTGTGACGATCAAATCAATTTTTTGTTTATTTTTTGTAAGCACCAATATATGAGAAATTAAAAAAAAACACTCATGGTCTCACTGAAGGCCCTAGGACCTTGGAATTTTGCTGTCTCATCACCCCAACCCACCAAGCAAGCAATATTGCCTTCAGGAACTGCATGCCATTTTTATTGTTTTGAAAAACCTCCATCTACCCTTTTTTAAATTATTCATTTCTACTTTGAAAGTTATCATGAAACCACTTTCTAACTTGTGCTCTAGCTACTGACATAAAAATCTGCTCTACAGAAACCATGCCATCAATTGTTCCAATGAACTAACACCAATCCCGATGACACATGGTATTAATCACATACCAATCCAACAGTAGTTTATCATAACAAGAGGAAATCAAACTATTTAATAGCCTTTAACAGATTTATAAAAAAGATTGCACATTCCAATCAGTTTAAACACTGGCTTGAAATCACAAAATTTTAATTGAATGTGGATCACACATAAAAAGCAAGAGAACTTTATAACACAATGTCATCTTAGTGCAAAAACAGTGTAAGTACAATTGAAAAATCAGAAATTATACAGTTTTACTGCATTTCGAATCTTTTAAGTTAACTCAACTTCAGGCTTTGGACTTCCACTGAGCATTGTTTCTGGACAATGGTTACCGACAATTACTCAAAAATAGTTTTTAGATTTTAAAATTTATCACAAAGTTACAGGGACTTTAAGCTGAATGCTCATCAATGGGAATGGACAATCTTTGCTGAGAGTAAAATCAATCATTATGGCGTTTTTGTTAATTGATGTTCATATCCAAACAACTTGAAGAACAGTGGCTTTATTCTGTTAGATGTCCATCAAAACAAATCATGTCCTCTTTGACTTGACTTGTGACCTGTAGGGTGTCGAAATTCTAGGAAAACATATTTCACAAAACATGTAAACATACAAAATACATTTAAATAATTATATATCCATCTACTTCTGTATGAAATATTGACATCATTTACGTTAATGACAACTGGTGACTTGTATACGGAACGACTGCGATTACAATTAATCCAAAGTATGGCCGTTAAGTATAATTTATTATAATAGATGTCGATTTTGATAGGACGTACATAACATCATGTATGGTCTATCTGTTACAATAAATATCTGCCATTGTTTTACGGACATTCCAAGTACCGATGTCATGTTACTGTGTTGTCCTACCATTACGAATAACAAAGAAGTGAAAGTCCCGCTAATAAATTCAGGCCGATTATAAAAAGTCGTCTTCATGACATGATTTTAATTAATTATTTTCCTGGATAGAAGCTTTTCCTGTCAAATAGGATAATAATAGGATATTATGGCCATTAATGCACATGAAATGATTCATTTATTAACAATGTTGTAATTCATATTATATATTATGAGGGCATTTAAATAAATAAAACAATATTTATGACGTTCTTTTAACCCATTTCTCCGTTCATATGCATTTTTATGCAATATGTTACCAGTGTAGATCCACATCAGACGGCACGGATGTTCCGGTTGATCTGGATCTACACTTGTTGCACATGCGTAAAAATGCGTATTATTCGAGGAAAGGGTTAAAGAATCAGAAGAAAATTGTTTTTGTAAGTTGTTCAGAGCTGAAGATTATAAAACTGACATTGGAGACCAGTCTCTAATCTTATGCATCTGATTGGTTGAACTGATTTAAACATGTTTCCGTCAAATTGACTGTCCCATTGATAAAAACAGGTAATTTGCTCTTTGGCAAGGAAGTTGTTTGTCATTGTCATTTTTCGAATGAAAATATCTGGGTTGCAGACCTATAATGACTCTTAAAGAATTCACAGACTAATTATGTAAGATAATTAATTAAAGAGTTTTTATAATGACATTTATCTCGGACTGGTATATTTGTATTAATTATACTGCTGAAAACAAAGTCATTGATTTTGAAATGATAATTAGCTGTTGATGTATGTCCATATTAAAAGATTACCGTATTTTATAAATTTGGACAACTCTACAAAAATGTGTCCTAGGCCAGAACATTACATTGTCTTGTGATCTGCCAGATATCTAAGTGAAATATTTTGAAAATAGAAAAGTTGCACATTTGATCAAAATCCCTCAGAACCTAGTCTTTACAGTAAAACCCCAGTTACACAGAGCCATCGGTGGTCGATCGGTAGTTTTTTTAGCCAAATTAATGAGTGAACCGATGACAACGGATTGACCACCGATATCAACTATTGGTCGCCTGTTTGCCACCTATCATTTGCTGCTGGGGAAAGATGAGTTTCGTCGGTGAAAAATAACCGATCGGGATTTTTAGACATGTTTAAAATTCTCGATCGGTGAAAATATTTTACAAATAACCGATTGGCAACTTGTCTACAACCGATCATCACCGATCGACATCCTGGATAAAACCGACATCACCGATCGACAACCTGTCTACAACCGATATATCCGATGGGCCACCGATAAGCAACCGATCAACTAATACTTACCACCGATAGAAAAAAAAGATGAGAATTTATGTTTACCAGCAACCCATGAAATATCTGTTTAACCGATGAACACTCGTGAATCACCGATGGCTGGTAACACAGGAAAACAGAAATAAAATAACGCATGACAACCGATGAAATCAGCGAGCAACTTAAAATAAAATAACCGATTGCGCACCGACCGTCTGTGTAACTGGGGTCTAACCAAGGTGGCCAATCATGACCAGTCAGAAATCGGTTATTTTCAACAGTTTTAGAGATGGTGATAAAATTGCTTTTGGCTTTTCGGACAGCATGACAGAAAACTGTAGGTTTATAATGAGAACTCAACAAATATTCAAAGGTTTAAACCCTGCAAAAGATTTTCAATGTGAAGGCCCTGTGATTAACTCCCAATCACAATTCTAGACATATACTTGTGCATCTAAAATACAAAAATTTGCAAAACATTCAGATGTACATCTTCAATCAGATTTAGTGTCTGAAATGCAAAAAAAAGGGAAAAAACAAGAGCTATCACTGAAGGTGATTAATACCCCCGCAATACAGCTTTGTCAGAGTATACAGAAATAATGTTCGCATCTTTTTAAAATGCGACACAAATTGTGCATGTATGTCATCTATATATAAAAATTTATGTATTCGGTGAACAGGAAGTTAGGGCAGCAAGGAGCATTAAATCGCTTTACACCATATGGGACTATAGGATAAAGCATTATGCAAAATATCAGGCTGCTGCATGTTTCAGTTGCTAAGAAAACTACAACGGAAATTGTGCATGTATGTCAACTATGTGCACAAATCTAAGTATTCGGTAAACAGGAAGTAGATGAGCTAGGAGCATAAAATCGCTTTACACCATATGGAACTATAGGATAAAGCATTATGCAAAATATCAGGCTGCTGCATGTTATAGTTGCTTAGAAAACTGCGACAGAAATTGTGCATGTATGTCAACTATGTGCACAAATGTAAGTATTCGGTAAACAGGAAGTAGATGAGCAAGGAGCATAAAATCGCTTTACACCATATGGGACTATAGGATAAAGCATTATGCAAAATATCAGGCTGCTGCATGTTATAGTTGCTTAGAAAACTGCAACGGAAATTGTGCATGTATGTCAGTTATGTGTAAAAATCTAAGTATTTGGTGAACAGGAAGTAGGTGAGGAAGGAGCATAAAATCGCTTTACACCATATGGGACTATAGGATAAAGCATTATGCATAATATCAGGCTGCTGAATGTTATAGTTGCTTAGAAAACTGTGACGGAAAATTAACATGCCTTTTGGTTGATGTAATGCACCTTTATAGTAACAAAACCTAAAATATTCGGCAAACAGGAAGTAGATGAGCAAGGAGCTTAAAATCGCTTTACACCATATGGGACTATAGGATAAAGCATTATGCAAAATATCAGGCTGCTGCATGTTATAGTTGCTTAGAAAACTGCAACGGAAATTGTGCATGTATGTCAACTATGTGTAAAAATCTAAGTATTTGGTGAACAGGAAGTAGGTGAGCAAGGAGCATAAAATCGCTTTACACCATATGGGACTATAGGATAAAGCATTATGCATAATATCAGGCTGCTGAATGTTATAGTTGCTTAGAAAACTGTGACGGAAAATTAACATGCCTTTTGGTTGATGTAATGCACCTTTATAGGAACAAAACCTAAAATATTCGGCAAACAGGAAGTAGATGAGCAAGGAGCATGAAATTGCTTTACACCATATGGGACTATAGTATAAAGCAATATGCATAATATCAGGCTGCTGCATGTTATAGTTGCTTAGAAAAATGCGACGGAAAATTAACATGCCTTTTGGTCGATGTAATGCACCTTTTTAGTAACAAAATCTAAAAATATGTGGCAAACAGGAAGTAGATGAGCAAGGAGCATGAAATTGCTTTACACCATATGGGACTTATGATAAAGCAATAAGCAAAATATCAGGCTGCTGCATGTTACAGTTGCTGAGAAAACTGCGACGGAAATTTTGTTACGGACGGACGGACGCACGGACAAGGGTAAAACAGTATACCCCCCCCTCTTCTTCGAAGCGGGGGTATAATTAGATTAACATCTAAAATACAAAATTGGAAAAACTTGTAGATTTACTAACTGAAAAAGCATTAATTTTTGTTTTCCAATTGTGATTTTTTAACTGATTTTAATTTCCCCGATCAGTGAAGGAACCATATTATTAATTCACCTATAAATCCCCTAGGCAAGTGACTCCATTTTGAAAGTTCAGGGCATTAACCATAAAACTGACTATCTTTCAAATATGGACAGTTCAGAAAGTAAACTTAATTAAAATATGTATCTTGTATCAATCTTAAACTTTATGTTGTCTTAACAATCACAACATATAAAATAATCTACATTTTAATTATCTTACAATGATCAAGGTAATCTATTATTGCCAAAATATTCCCTTAAGGTAGATCTGACATGCTCAAAAATTCAATATGTGTCAAGACAATGCATAACCATAAGAGATAAATCAAGATAGCCAGGGGCCATAACTCTAAATGATAATTACTTTTTTTACAGCAAATAAATACAGCAATAATAAATCTATCAGAACTCATAACTGGGGGCAAAAGTATGACACCTTAATCTACGATGTTATATTATTAATTGCCAACTCATTCATATCTATCTATATCTTTACTCCATCAATGGATGTGTTTATGCGGAAATAAACTTTACTGATTCTGACGTGAAAATATTTTCATGTAATAAACATAAGTATATTCTTTTGTCTTTGAACAATGAAAACTGAATAAAAATGATGTCAAAATATTTGTATGGATGATTTCTATCCTGTGCAACAGTGAATCCTTGTCTAATTAAAGCAGTGGTTAATTAAGGATGTGAGGTGAAAAAAATGTACATGTAGTTCACATCATGATTATAATTCAAGATCCCTTATGACTATAATTATATCGAATTTAGCAATGGAGTGTGGAAACAATATTGATGTATATTCTTCTATTTCTCATTTGAGTAGTCAGGTTTTTATTGAGAGCTCCAAAAAATGGTAAATCCTTTGAGTGGTAAGCACAGATTTTGTCACATTTGCGGCAAGTGATGAGTCCAGATCCATCAGCGTACTCTAAACCTAATGGGATAAGGCTGTTTTCCATGGACGAACAGACATTGCGAATCCAGATCATCAGCACATCTGTGCCCTCTGATCAGTATTTACTCTGTTTGCTGTTTGATTCACGAACATTTCAGATCCAGATCAGCTTGCACATTCTGTGCCCTCCGATCAGTATTTATTCTGTTTGCTTTTTGATTCATTAGTTATTAACAGACAGGCTGACAAACAGACAGACAGCAAACACATTTGAAATAAAAGGTAAAACAAATAAGATGAAATTTAATCTTGTGATCTGCCTATCCAATTAGTTTTTCAGGGATTATGGATTAACTAAAATGACACTTGGCCAATACAAAAAGAAACAACGGGAAGTTAAGCTTAAATAAACAAAACTCTAACAAATCCTATCTCCCCGATACTTAAGCATACAATAACTTCCCCAGCAAGCTGACTGGCCAAGGTGTAATAATCTTATCCAAGCGGTAAGATTACCACCCTTGGGTTTCAACTAATTGACATTTTCGTCATACAAATAAAGGGAGATAATCTCAGATTATAATACATTTCCTGAATGATTGCAGCAGGATAAATAAATGTCATTTAGATAATAACAAGCATCTCATACTGTGTCATCGATAATGGTAGACTTTCTTTTTGTAAACCAATCAGTAAAAATCAGTAATAAATAATAATTATAAACCAAGGCTCTTTGTGGAATAAATGATTAGAGTACCAAAGATGGCTTTTTGCACAGAACTTTACTGTTTTATTGTGTTAGTACTGCAATAGGCATTTAATAAATAGTCAAATTGGAGTTATCATTCTTGTTTGCTTATTTCAAGACAAGTATATTTAAAGCAACAATAAGTTTCAATTTAAAGTTGGCAACTTACAGGACAGCACCTCCAAACAATTTGATGAGCCACTGCTGGCAACACAAAACACTTGTTCCATGTGGAGAATTGTAACTTGAATTATGGCATTTATCTGATGAGCCACCAGTCCCCACTGTTCACTTTTTGATTTTTTAGACCAGAAAGTGAACAATGACCCATTCAAATGGTGGTCTGAGTGTAAAACCTTTATTAAATACCCCTGCACTCACTATATTCCCACAAAATTAATGTGAAATGTTGAAAAATGAAAGGAAATTTTAATTTAATTGTTAGCATAGACTTTTTAATGAACCATCAAGTTAGTGTCACCTTGGTGCAATAACAGTTTGATTACTGTACAAGTGGAGATCTACTGTTTTTGCACTTGGGAGACGATATATGTTATTCTTCTTCAAAACCTAAAGATTTTAATTAGATGAAATAAAAATTAAAATGTTTTTGTACTTATATAAGGTGCCCCCGTCTGAAAAAAATAATGTCTGAGGAACATTTAATTGATTTTTATGCTTTGTGAGAGCATAATAGTCCCCACTATATCCTTCAGTCTGTCCTTCCCACTTTTGCCCAGATATTTCTCAGCAACCACTAGCTGAAATTCAATGACACATCATTTAAAAAATATATTAGTTAGGTAGGTAGGGAAACAGAACAGACACTAAAAGATTAGCAACCCCACAAAATCCAATAATTTATGTAGCACTTCCACAAAATTTAGGGGGTGTGTGTATTTAAACTATTATTTTTCAAAGTTTTAATTGTCTGAATGTATTAAGATTAACATATTTAGAAAGGTCTTTAAATTCTCTTTTTATTGGTGTATAATACTTTCAGATTGATTTAAACAATTTGAACAAGTAATTTGTTAAAACACAAAGGTAAGTGACTTTTTTGACTTGTCACGCTTCCCGATAACGATCTGAATTTCGGCCGCGTGTTTTAATTGGTGCCCTCATTCAAATATACATGCGTTAGACGCTATTTTATGAATATTTATGAAATTTTCTGGCCAATCAGATGAAAGCTTGGGCTTCATCACGGTGCTTGTCTTTAATTTCTACGACAAAAAATGGAGAAGATACGGAGGTCCAAAGTCTCGGCCGTTTTGTAGAAAAGTCCTTAGGTCAATATTATAAAGACAGCTATTTGTATAAAATGCAAATAATTAGCTTTTAAATGATACCAAAATCAATATTTTCCGACGTGAAATGGCTTGCGCACGCTGTTTTGAAATAAGACATCAACGTTTTTTTTTCGAATCGCCGCACGCGTATACCACGGCGGCCATTTTGGATAATTTGCAGAAATATAAATTGCCGAAATTTCCACGATTGTTCATGAAATAATCGATAAAACATCATAATTTGACACTTATTTAAAGACTTGACAATAATTTTGACAATAATTTTATCAAATTATTTAAATTGAATGTTCCCGGCACTCGTATTTTACAATTTTGTATACGCCGTATACGGCCTGCAAATTGCATACGACGATAGATGGGCAATTTCGAATCGCAGTCATTTTCAAATCGGTCTTAACGTAATACAAGTCCCGTTTGATACATGAGAACTTTAATTTGTAATTCTCTTTAAAAATTGCAATATTTATATCAAATTTATGATTTATGAATTAGAAACTCTCTCGGCACTTGGTACAAATAATGGGCGATTCGGAACTGCCCGATTTTTAGTACCGCATTTCGTCATGCCGTTTACAGCGCTTAAACTCATTTTTATGAACTTTTAATGATTGTCTTTAGTTGCAAACGCTAATTGTTCGTAAATTTCAACTCTTTTGCATTATTTTTTTATTTTTATCAACGCCCTTAATCATAGTTTGATATTTTTTGTTTTCCAGATGCATGACATGTTAATGGAAAAGAACAAACAGCCTGGTTGATTTTGCCAAGATATTTTGCTGGAGAATGGACATATATTTTCAAATGTGCTTCCTCAAACTCAAAACATAAATAATGGTGTGGTTATAGAGTTAGCCCAGTTTGCTAGAAATAATGATCTAGCAAACACAAAAGTTGCAGACTGGGTTGGCTGTCGTGAGACTAATCTATTCTAACAGAACTGAAGTGCCCAACATTATTAAAAAATGATTTCATGCACAGTGGAGCTGCAGAAGAAGTTTGTAAAGAAAAATAAAAATGAGACATTTAAAACTATTGAGGATTTCCACCATGCCCTGTTCCATAAAGCAATTCAGTGTTTAACTCCAACAGAACATTTCCACTCCCCAGATGCAAGCAGAAATAAATGTTCAAAGTAAACCGTGAAAAACATACGACTTGGAACATATTGTTCATTTTCTCTGGAAAGTTACAGAAGTTTTAGTTATTTATTATTAATATAAATCTATTCTGAATTGTTAAATTAATTGTTACATGAAATGTTTATTTGTTGATTGTTATAATAGAACTATATTTATACTGTCATGGGAAAACATGGGTTATTGATGATCGAAAATTAAAATTTTGTAAAAAAAAAATTGTGCTCTTGTTGACATTGTATGTTTAATACTTAACTGAGCTGTCATGATACAGCAAAACTAATATCAGAAATGAATTCAGCAGAAAATTTTAGATAAGACTGGAAAATTTCAAGAAAATAACTTAATTTTTAAAAAAGTTACAGCGAAAAGTCTGAAAGTGCTTCAAATTTCGGTGCCATGATTTTTTGGAATAAAAGACCGAAAACTGCCAAAATCGCGTCTAAAAAGTGCCAAAAATCCATGACTTCAAAATGCCATAACTTTGGTTATACTCCATATATTTTCAAAATTTAAACTGTTCTGTCAATCTTTTTTCAAGCCCTATCAAGTGAATCTAAAATCTTTAAAATATATTAAGTTTAAAAAAATAGCTTAGGTTGCTAAAAAGATAAGTATTTTAATTAAATATTATACCTTTATCCAACCAAATTCTTTTAACATTTAGTAGTTTCAGAACTAAGAGATTTTAAAATCTTTGTCACTTTACAGATTTTCGACTTAAGCAGGGATTTCGCGTTTTCTTCAACTGAATCAATCTCCTAGCTCACTATGAGCAGCTGTATAAAACATCCCCATGACATGGATTAAATGAAGAGTAGCATAATCTCCTGAGGAAAAATAATTCTTTATCCGAATGAAGGATGGTTTTGAATTTAATCAAGAGTTAATGCGGATTAAGAAATGTCAGATGTGTACGCTAATCAATAAGGATAAACTCGGTAAGGCTTCATGGCTGAAACATAGCACGCTGTGCAAACACCATCTATTTAAATGGGGTATTTTTTTAATTCTTTTTTTTTCGACTGAGACTTGCTTGATTAAGGTAATTCATGTTGGTTTTTGTGTTTCATTTTAGAAAGGTTTATCGTTTGTGCCAGTTTATGGGTTATTAAATTTGATAATTGATTTTAAGGGCAGTGCAGCTGCTGCTTTCAAGCTAAATTAAATCTTTAAACACTCATCATGACTTAACCCTTTACACCATAAATATGTACATTTTATCGCATATGGAATCTATGTAGATCCAGATCAGCTGGCAGATACATGCCATCTAATCAGGATCTACACTGATCCCCATTTTGATTTATTTGGTTAATTCTCATCAGTTAATGTCATCAGTTAAATTTGTTTTTTTTAATTTTTTTAATTAAATCAGTCATTGGGACAAAATATAATATGGTTTTTATTTACAAGTGGTCTTTGTTTACAGATGGCATTAAACACAGATTCGACTGTTCTCGGAGACTTTCAAATAATCACAGATGATGACTCAGTATGTGATCAAGTGTCAAGCTTCAATTAGTACCTATACAAGTTTGTGAACATTTTCTTATTAGCATGTTCAATACTGCTAATTTGAGAGAGACAAAAATGTCAACAGGTTACAGCCAAAAGAACTATTGACTGAGACAAAAGGATTAGGCTGAAGGTTATAAAACCGAGATTTGAGACCAGTCTCAAATCTCCAGCATCTGATTGGCTGAAATAGTGACAGTTGCCATTTCAGCCAATCAGATGCTTGAGATTTGAGACTGGTTTCCATTCTCAGTTTTAGATGTGACCTTGGGCATTTGTATTATCACCTTTTTAGCTTACAATTAAACCTGTATGCCTTAGAATCAACAAACGCTTTAATGCAGGCTATTTCAGCCAAAATTAAGAATATTTTTCTGGGACAATTTTCTAATACAAAAGAGGATTGTGGATTAGGTTAGAGCATCAATCAAGATTTAAGTTAGTCTTGGCATACCAGAATCACTCCTAAAGCTTCCTAAAGCTGATTTTGTCAAATGTTAAGCTTTATAATTTGTTTAATTTCAGGTGTTAAGTTTAGGACTACTTTTCAGGGACTTCTTTTGTCAGACAATGAAGATGAGGCTTATTACCTGTCATTGTTCCAGAACCTCTCAACACCTAAGCTTGATCAAGGACTATAATCTTCAAGGTGTCAGAGAGGATTGCAGGATTACACTGATTACCTGTCAACTGTCTCCCAACACTTGACAAATATCCTATGACTTTTTTTTTACCCTTTACTCTATATATAAGCGTTGTATCAAATGTGTGACCAGTTGAGATCCAGATCAGCAGGCAAATCTGTGCTGTCTTATCTGGATCTGCACTGGTAGCATCTTGGTCAGAAATAACCTATTAAATCTAAAAGCAATCAGTGAAGATCCTATCAGATGGCACAGATGCTAGCTGATCTGGATCTACACTGTTCACTTATATCATAAAGACATATCTCTGGGTTAAAGGGTTAAGTAGTTTATGACTGTGAACAATTATAATATAAAAGTAAATTTTTTAGGAGTGCCCCTTGCACTAATAGTTTTTTATCCAGTATTACTCCATAAGGATTTTATAGCATGTGCAACCAGGGCTGAAGGTTATAAAGCTGAGTTTGGAAACCAGTCTCAAATCTCAAGCATCTGATTGGCTGAAATGGCGACTGGTCGCCATTTCAGCCAATCAGATGCTTGAGATTTGAGACTGGTTTCCAAACTCAGTTTTATAACCTTCAGTCCTGATCTGGATCTACACTGGTTGCTTCTTGATCAATTATAACCTAATGAATCTATAGCAAACAGTATTGATCCTGATCAGACAGCTGATCTGGATCTAAATGAATTTAGTAAAGGAATAATGTTTTAAGATTATAAAGTATTCTGTACGAGATTTATGAGATTATGTATCTCAAATAAAAACTACATTAATAAAAATATATATGGATTAATTACCAAATTCTAATTTTCAACAAGAATTATTGTTAGGAATAAAACCAGTATAAGTTCTAATCTATAGGCATTAACTGTGATCATGAAAGCTATCCCCAAGATTACCTTTTAAAAGGTGAAAACAATAATTACTGCTCACATATGTTCAGTATGGGATTTATACATTTTGAAAAATAAATTTGTTTTTTTTATTTCGGATGAAAAGTTCATCAACAATAATTAAATATGGTTATACAGTACTACAATAGTTCTGCAAAAACTTTATTTTACAAAATTCAATAAATTTAATTATTTGTTAAGAGCAAACTTTACATATTATGCAATATAAAATCTCTGAAATTTCTAAATCTAACTGTACTGAACATTATTTTAGACAAAAGTTCTAATTTAACTCCAGTATGTTACTTATGATAATAGGTTAGATAATTTGTTATAAAATAAATTAGCATTTAGACTTTAAATTTACCAACCATTAGATTTGTCTATGATATCAAATGCTAAAAGACCCAATTTCCCTACAATTTAAGTGGCTTATCAAAATCTTGCATGCACAAATTTAAATTCACTCGTAAAATCTAAATATAAATATACATTTGAAATTATCACAGCTAAATCAGTATTACTTTTTTCTTAAATTTTCTTTATCGAAAAGCGACATAATATTATTATGAATTAATTTACCTTCCATTCAAATCTCATTCTATATCGATGAAAATAAATTAATATACTGATCAATTCCAGAGCATCATTGAAACATTAGAATATTTTTTTCAGGCAGGCATTGTTTCACGTGCAGGCTGGCTTGCGCAGCCTTTGAAACTGTTCCAAGCATGATGCATTTTCATGCAAAAATGCCATGAAAATAAAGCCAGTAATTATCAAATATTACTGATTAGACTCGGGATTGTACACCACTACTCCATTTTTCTTACCTGGCATAAATATAACACACCTAGAGTCTTAGAACAATGAACACAATTGATTGGTTCTACAAAACTATGGATGAAGGTTATAAAACTGAGTTTGGAAACCAGTCTCAGATCTCAAGCATCTGATCTGCTGAAATGGCGACTGGTCGCCATTTCAGCCAATCAGATGCTTGAGATTTGAGACTGGTTTCCATGCATCTCAAGCATCTGATTTGCTGAAATGGCGACTGGTGGCCATTTCAGCCAATCAGATGTCTGAGATTTGAGACTGGTTTCCATGCTCAGTTTTATAACCTTGGGTACAGATTTTATTTAGTTTTATTATTTTCTGTATAAAATTGAATATTCAGTCTCAATATTTGTTGTTTTTTATATAAATTAAAACTAGATGGGTGTTCAGTTGAACACTTGTGTCGCCCTCTGGTGCTGTCGGAATAAAAATGCAAGTACAAAAAGGGGCATTACTCCAACAAATGTGACCTTGACCTTAAGAATATAGTATTGTCATAGGGAATATAATTTGAAAGTTTGATGAAGAAATATTAATAAATGGCAAAGTTATAGCCAATGTTAAGTTTTCATATAAAGGGGAATAACTCCAACAAGTGTGACCTTGACAGAAAGAATGTGGTATTATCAGGAGCGTGTTATTAAAAGGAATATAATTTGAAAGTTTAATGAAGAAATATTAAGGAATGGCAAAGTTATAGCCAATGTTAAGTTTTCGTAAAAAGGGAAATAACTCCATCAAATGTGACCTTGACCTTAAGACTGGGTATCATCACGAGCGTGTTGTCATAAGGAATATAATTTGAAAGTTTCATGAAGAAATATTAAGAATTGGCAGTTATTGGCATTAAGTTTTCATGTCTAAATATAAGTACAAAAAGGGGCACAGCTCCATCAAATGTGACCTTGACCTTGAGAATTTGGTATCATGTCGAGGGTGTTGTCATAAGCAATATAATTTGAAAGTTTGATGAAGAAATATTAAGAATTGGCAAAGTTATTGCCAACGTTAAGTTTTCGTGTCTAAATATAAGTACAAAAAGGGGCATAACTCCATCAAATGTGACCTTGACCTTGAGAATTTGGTATCATCTCGAGTGTGTTGTCATAAGCAATATAAATTGAAATTTTGATGAAGAAATATTAAGAAATGGCAAAGTTATAGCCAACGCTAAGTTTTCATGACGGACGGACCGACGGACTGACGGACGGACAAAGTAGTCCCTATGTATCGCCATTTCTACGAAAGGGCGACACAAAAAAGTCCTGTGGCAGAAAGCTTGCAAAGTGGTAATGCCCTTGGCTAGCCAATCTGGAGGTTTTGGGTTCACACCCTAGCCTATGTCAGTAATAGTAAAATGCTTCAGAGCGTTTGGGCTGACGTTTAACCCTTGACTCCATATAATATTTCCGAGTTTAAACATGTGTGCAACTAGTGTAGATCCAGATCAGCTGGCATATCCATGTTGTCTGATCAGGATCTGCGATGGTCGCATTTTGATCAGAAATAAACTAATAATTCAAAAAGCAAACATTGCAGATGCTGATCAGATGGCACAGATGTGCTGGCTGATATGGATCTACACTGTTTGCCCACACCACAAAGGCATATATATGGAAGAAAGGATTAAATTCATCTTCTTGGCCTTAATTATGGTATGGGAGGATATATTAATGCTGAAAATACAACATTGGATCATATCATAACTAATAATCATATCATGTCTGTATCACAAGAACACAAATAGATGAAACATTGCAATTGGCAAAACTAAAGTATAAATTTTCAAAGTATTATCGATAACAATCAACACTTTT
Organism: Corbicula japonica; assembly: GCA_038501625.1. Classification (NCBI taxonomy): domain Eukaryota; kingdom Metazoa; phylum Mollusca; class Bivalvia; order Venerida; family Cyrenidae; genus Corbicula; species Corbicula japonica. The sequence continues at coordinate 825,972 of JAZAYU010000148.1, forward strand.
TACCCACAGAGTTAATAAAATGGACTTGAATTTCTATTAAAATAAGCTGGCTAATTTACTGTTTTATAATGAGTTTTACAGAATTTATTAATTGAAACAATTATTAACAGAAAACAGTGTAGACCCTCATCAGACTGTACAGATATGCAGTCAGGCATTGTTCTAAACTGTGCCCAAGGTTATAAAACTGAGCATGGAAACCAGTCTCAAATCTCAAGCATCTGATTGGCAGAAATGGCTACCAGTCGCCATTTCAGCCAATCAGATGCTTGAGATTTGAGACTGGTTTCCAAAGTCAGTTTTATAACCTACAGCACTGGAGACAAATGAGGCAAATGCAGTGCTTTAGCCACTGAAAATCCCATTCTTATTTGAACAATAGTATTTCACTATACAATTTACATTGGTTCTAAGCTGAACACTAACACCATCATTGGATGGGTGTTCAGACATCAATGGAACTGGGTGTTCAGATGAACACTTGTGTCATCATTAGACAGGGAGATGGGTGTTCAGTTAAATGAGTGGGCAAAGAAATCCATAAATTTTGTACAGCCATTTTTTTACTTGAGAGCAACACCAAAACACATTTTCCTATGACTTGGCACAAGTGAAGCCACAAATTGCATGAAAAATAAAGTGGAAGAGTCACTCTACAGAACCAAAATAAAAAAAAACAACATTATTTAAAGAAACATGTTACCTTGCAAAAGAGTAGAAATAACTGTACTCATCACAAACAGGTGTTCCCTTGTGCTGTCAATGACATGCCCAGGGACATATTTCTAAGCCTCTAATGGTAATCAACCACCTAAATGTGATACGCATTTAAAAAAAGCTGTACATTTTTACAACAGCAAAAAAGGTTTTTACGTAATTTTCAATGTGATAATTTATGAATCATATATGATGACAGAATTTGCTATGGTGGCTAGGGGCAAACCAAATTTTTATATATATTTCATTCCTTCAAGACTTAAAGTTGGTACATCTGCCCTTAGCTTGATCGAATGCATTTTTTTGTTGTTTTGGTTGTTGAAGGTTGTAAATTGTACATAAGGCATAGAACGTGTTTCCCCAAGGTTCCTAAAACTGTTCGAGTTTGTTATGACACAAGACCAAAATATGTGAGTGCATCGAGTCCTTTACAAGTAAATCCAGAGTAAGCTTAGTACAAATGTTAATACAGTGTATTTTTTCCCTTAACCCTTTATGCCATAGGTTTACCTTTTTTGCATGGGTGAACAGTGTTGATCCGGATAAGCCAGCATATCTGTACCATCTGATCAGGATCTGCACTATTCACTTTTTGATTTATTTTAGGTTATTTCTGGCCAAAAAGCAAACAGTACAGATCCTGATCAGATAGCACATTACGTACATGGAGTGAAGGGTTTTAAACTTCTAGGATATCTCCAAATTCATTCAGTACTGCTTTGTACTATATCTTCGTAGAACCAAGTTCATGACTGGTTGGTCTCCAAGTTTATGTCTGTACAATCTACAACCTGTGCGGTCTACACTATTGAGTTCATATGACGGAACAGCATTTTATCTCGGAATTAACACAAAAACTGGCAATACAAAACCTTTCTTGAAAACCAAAAAAAAAAACAGAAAATAAAAATCACTAACACAAGTAATATTTTGAAGAACATCAATTTTCAAATTTATGAACACCCTGTAATCAGTTATCACTTTGAACAGAAATCGTTAATTTTATTTGTAATCAAACCTTAACAATACACTCTGAAATGTTGTACATCTAAAATCTTTTTACCTTGCATGCTTTCCAAGCAATCTTGAATCTCCAAATTTTTCTGTTTCTTTAAAAACTCCCATAATTCTCCACAAAATTTTCTCTCTTTCATTATTGCCACCACGATCTTTCGATCACACACACTTTACAGATGATCACTTAAGCTGACCATACCTCTTGTCTAGTCATCTCACTAAATAGGTCTTTAATCACCACTTATGCAAATATGTTAGTCCTATTGTTGCTGGATTAGGACTTATCTCTTTGGATAGGACAAAAATGAAGATAAGACCTGGCTTGTGTTGGATGAGTCCTCATTTATGGGAGATAAGGATTTGTGATATCCTATTTTACTCATGAATTGGCATAGTATGCTAATAACCTGAACTCTTCTATTAAAGGAAAAAGTACAAACTATTCAATTTATAGTTATATTGTATAAGTAAACATGCTTTTCATGCCTTCCTAATGCAACTGTACATAATTATAACAGTACATGAAGCTCTCATACACAGGGTATATTTCTATGAGGCCCATGTGGCTGATAAAATGCATGAAACCCACCTATCTTTAGTAAAATATGCCTTATATGGGGATGTGCCGTCTATTCTGAATCTACATCTGAATGAAATAAAAGTGCATCAATGGTGTAAAGGGTTAAATAGGTGTGACATGATAATAAATACTGTACTTACACTAATATCAAAATAATCTAGAGCTAGATCATATTTGGTTTCAAACTTTTCAAACTTTTAGTATATACTAATTATAATTACTAATATTACTTAAGAAAATATTTTAACCCATTCCTCCATAAATACACATTTTTACGCATGTGTGACCAGTGTAGATCAAGATCAGCTGGCACATCCGCGCTGTCTGATCAATCTGCACTGGTCGCATTTTGGTCAGAAATAACCTGACAAATAAAAAAGCGAACCGTTTAGATCCTGATCAGATGGCACGGATGTGCCGGCTGATCTGAATCTACACTTGTCGCACATGCGTAAAATTGCGTATTTATGGAGGTAAGGGTTAATAAGCAGACAATTTCCTGGTTTAAGGGTTACCAAAAAAAAGAGAACTTTGGCAAACATTTGGTTGTCTGTTTATTAAGTCAGACAGCTTTCAGGCACTAATGTGGTTGATTTTGTCACATTCATCAAAACTTTGAAATGCACTTCACGACCTTAACACCGTGCCGTCTGATCAGGATCTGCACTGGTCGCATTTTGGTCAGAAATAACGTAACAAATCAAAAAGCGAACAGTTTAGATCCTGATCAGACGGCATGGATAATGCCGGCTAATATGGATATAAACCGTTCACCCATGCAATAACAGTTTACCTATGGAGGAATGGGTTAAGGAGAAGCTGATTTCATACAGTAGTTTAGTGTACGTCTAAACTGTATCAATAAACAGTAACTGCATGTCAATCTCATAGAACTATTAAAAATGTAATATACCTTTTCGAATTTATCCCCGAACTGCTTTGCATTATGGGATATATTGCTTATGTTATATGTGTCACTTCCACATCTGTGCAGTCTGATCAGGATCAACACTGTTCATTATTAAATTGAGCATATAATTTTTTCATTGATCAGAACAAAATAGATCAAATTTCAACTGCATGGATGTGCAGGCTAATCTTGATCTACAAGGATTCTCATGTGTACGATGCTGGAAAGGATGGATCAGCGATCACCAAGGTTACCTGAGTACTGCAGAACTTGTTTTATTCGCATTAGTTTTATTTTCACTACTATTCCTGAATCGCTTACCACGCAAATTCATAAATACTGTAAATAAAGAAAGTAAGAGAACCTGAAACATGAAACAATATAGCCTACTGTCAGTGCTGAATGTTATATTTCACACCTAAACAAAAAGCAGCTTGCATAAGAATATTATGTTTATTGGTAGTAAAATATCCAATTGCTCAGTAAAGGCAATGGTAGATTCATGTACTGTTTACAAGTATATACAAGTATTTTACGATGAAATCAAATCGTGATCACTAAATAAATTATGCTTCTGGTTTTGAGTCTGACAACCTCGCAAATTCCTAAATATTAGGGATGTAAACGAACATTCGAACGTTCGAATAACGTTTTGAACATTCGAATGCATTTGAAGCATTCGAACGTTCGTGAAAATTCGATAATGAACGACAATCAAGATGGTTTGGTATTAATTTGACACAAATACCGTCAAGATAAATCACTTTCCGTTTACAAAATACATGTAGAAAATAACATGTCTGTGTATTGAATTCTGCGTGCGCGTGTTCTTTTGTAACATACGGCTAAAATATAAAGTGCGGATCAAAACAAACTGTGTGCACGCGCATAATCAAATTTGAAAGTAAGTGCATAATAGATCTACTACAATAAGAATGTAATAAAATATAAATAAGATCTAATAATTAAAAATATTGTATTATTTACTGCATATTGTAAAAATGATTAATTTAGTAAATCAATAGAGCGATTCAGTAATGGAAATCGAGTCCTTCACACCTATTGTAATGTCAGTTAGAGAATATACTGTGAAAATCTTTGACACGCGATACATCCGATTTAGGGTCCAAGTTAATGCACAATGTTTACTTAACACGTGTCATTTAACACCTGTAAGAGCTACACAGGTCCCGTATTGAGACAGAATTCTTGGGTACCAGGGAACTGTCAATTTGTCAACACACAATGACAATACCTGACCTTTACTATATTTTTTAAATTTCACATCGAAGAAATCATATTTGCACAAAACTCTTCTCATGTATACATCTTAGCAGCTTTTCATTCGCAATTATGCCAGCTTCAGTTTCATCTGACGTTTTAGAGGTAGATCCGTAGACAGTCTCATTATCCGATAAATAAACTCACTATTAAGATTTTGGAATACTCAGATATTATCGGCAAAATTTATTTGAATGACAATTTCGTAGTTTCGGGGATACTGTGAGGGTTTACCGATAAAAACAGGTCCTTTCTTGGTTTATGTGATTGTTTGTTAATAATTCGAACTTCCGAACGTTCGAATACAAACTGATTCGAACATTGGAATGGTAAAAAGGTGGAAAATGCCATCCCTAATAAATATGCAAATAAAGAAAAAAGCTGATTTTTTACGAAAATCATAAAATTTTGACCTTGCGAAATCAAAGCATTTTACAGTAAAGTTTAAGCAACATCTAAAAACCCTTGGTGCTTGTGCATACTGATAGGCAGGTCTCTGAATTCCTAATGCAGCAAAGATATCACATTATCAAAAGAAGATTCTGTCTGGGATTTGCTGTTTTATAGACCCCAATCCTTACTGAATTTATCTAATTTTGACTAGCATAGACCATACTGCATAAATTTCTGATGGAGACATACTGAAGAAGTTTATGGGGCCATCCTCAAAAAATTGTTCGCTTGTGGTTGCGCGACCAACCCAGTCAAATAACTGCCCGATCCAAAAATTTTTTCGACCATCCTGAAAATTTTTGTTTGGTCTATATGTATCTTTCCATTAAAAAATCAGATAAGCATTTTACTAAACACTAACCAACAAACAATTTTTTAAGGATGGCCTGGACCAAATAGACCACTCTGCAAAATGTATTGTGATGTAGTCTCCAATCAGAAAACCTGGGAATGGTGAACATAGCATTACACTGTCTTGTCAAATATACATACAACACTGTATTCCCTTTGAGCTTAAACCCTTAACTCTCTCGTTACACCTTCTTTGTGTGGCCAACAGTGTAAATCCAGAGCATCTGTGCAGTCTGATCAGGATCTACTCAGGGATCGGCTTAGGCTGTGAGAACAGGCAGAAGATTTTTCAATTTTAGGGAAAAGTTTTGGAACTTTTCGGCTTCCTATAAGAAACATACAGGGAAAAACTTCTCCCTTGGCTCAGTAGAGGGAGAAATTCAGGAAATTTGGGAGACTACTTCTCTTAAGTCTCCCTCTAAGCCATTCCTTGACAATCTGTTTGATTTTAGATTAATAATTAGTTTGTTTCTGATCAAGATTGCGATCAGTGCAGATCCAGATCTGGATCTACACTAGTGGCACATGCCATAAAATACATATATATAAGGGTTCATTCAAATCTGATATTTTATAGCTGGTGATTCTTATGGATTGGCAGACCCTAAGCTGTTCAATGTTCACCTCTTGTTGCCCTTTCCTCAATATATACGCATTTTAACGAATGCCGTCTGATTATGATCTGCACTGGTGATATTTTGGTCAGAAATAACCTAACAAATAAAAAAGCGAACAGTGCAGATCCTGATCAGAAGGCATGGATGTGGCAGCTGCCCTGGATCTACACTGTTCACCCATGCAATAAAGATGGATTGGCTGACCTTAAGCTGTTCAATGTTCATCTCTTAAAGCAGATAAGGTTTCTAATCCGACAGGTTATTCAAACAGGGATTATGGCTTAATTCAGGGATGGTGATCTCTTATAGAAGGTGATTTATTACAGTTTTTGAAAAGGCTTCTTTTCTTTATGAATCTGCAAAAGGCTGGAGCATTAATAATGCTGTAAATGATATAATCATTCTGTAGCATAAGTTATGAGGTATTTTAGTGATTTATTTGAATTGTAGACACAATTATAATTATGAACCCTTTACTAAGTGGATATGGCTTGTATCGTGTGACCAATCTAGATCCAGAACACCTGAGGCACGTTCATGCAGTAAAGGGATTAATAGCTGTTTTATAAATGAAAATATTCTGAAAAACATTTTGACAAATCCTAACTATTAGTATAGTAAAGACATAGTATACAGTACATAATAAAACAATTTTTACTGACTAAAGTTCTGTGCACAAAAAAGATAGGTTGTTGAGGCTTTACATTATTTAAAGAAATCTTTACCTGTAGTTAATCCTCGGCCATGCATGTAATATTTTGGCATCATCGCAACAGAATGCACTGCACGTGCTGGGTGGAAGTGCACGGGGTATGCACGAGGCATAGGCACATGGCGATCATACCACCTGTGCACATCAAAATCATAAAGCTCCATGACACACTTTAAACACATACAGTCTTCCGAGTCCTCTTTTATATTTCAAGTTTTGATTATTAAATTTTGTTTATTAAATATATAATATAGATATATAATATTGACAATGTTACATGAAGTCACTAAAACACATGTAATAGTCCTTTAATTCTAAATATTTACACTTCAATTTTTTAATTTCTACTTATTTAAGATAGGCCACATTGCCAAACGGTAACCTATTCAATACAGAAAAAGTTAATTAACAATATTTTTCTTTTATTCAAACTTAATAACTTTAATAGTTAGTCATACTGGTCCTATAAAAAAACCAGATATCTGTACTCTTCTCTAAAATTATATTTTATTAAAATTCAAAATCCGAACATCCAAAGGAAACTGTTGCCAACATTTTTGCCCATTGCATGAAGAATTTTTGTCTTTATTTATTTATCAATTCTACAGGAAGCATCAGTGCTTTTTAACCATTTTAATCAGCTTGAACTGAATTTGACATAATTGCAAACTTATTTTGAATTAACTGAGAAAATCCTGTTATATCTAAAAGCAATTCTTGGATGCAGACAGTTTTGAACTCTTAATGGCTAAGCGAACATTTGTTAACATTTGTGACCAATGTAGACCCAGATCAGCCTGTTCATCTATGGAATCTGATCAGTCTTCTTTGTTTGTTATTCAGTTAATAAATCCAGTTAATACATTACTCTAAAAACACCCCTTTGATTGAACAATGAATGGACCTTATTTAAAAGAAATGCCAGTCTTTTACATGATCTCAGCGCTTAAAGAATTAACATTTAATCAATGTCTATATAATTTATATTTATTTTTAATACATTAAAAACTATAATAATAATAACACTATCCTCAATTTATAAATTTTATACCAAAATATTATTCCAATTAATTTCATTTTTAAATTAAGACTGGAATATCTATTTTTCAATAATAATCATTTTACCAAAGGCATAAAAGTGCCAAATAAATCTGCAAAATTTATCTTATCTGTTAAGTTCAAAAGTGCTCCCTAATAAAAAATGAACATATTTTCACTATCATATCTTTGTTTGCTCAAAAAAGGTGTCAAAATTCATATGAAACTCCAGCTGTCTTCATTAAACATTTTTAAAAAACAAAGATTTTATTTAGTATCACTTTTAATTACATACTGTTTTTCAACTCAAATGATGACAGGCACAGCAATTCTGTCACTTATAAATTGTCTGAACAATATTTTCCAAAGCAAGTTATTTTATAAAAGTTCTTACATTGAATTTTCTGAAAACTTTCACAAAATGTGTATTTTATTCATAATTATCAACAATAATCGTTTTCAAACACTTAACGAAACTTGTTGATTTAAGTATAGCAGGTACTTGAGCTACTCGTGGTTAGAACATGCCTAATTTATAGCACCTTTTAATTTTAAAGCAGCCTGAACATCAACGTCAAAAAACTTTCCTGCGCAAATCCAGTGCTGGCTATCTGGATCTACACTGGTTGCACATGCGTGAAAACATGAATAATTATAGATGAAGGAAAGGGTTACAGTAAGTTTGAGACGAGAAGGTGCCTGCATACAAACCCTTGTAAAGTTAAAAATAAACAAAGCCCTGTGATTAACCCTTTCCTCCATAGATACACCTTTATTGTGTGGGCGAACAGTTTAGATCCAGATCAACTGGCACATCCATGCTGTCTGATCAGGATCTAAACTGTTCGCTTTTTGATTTGTTAGGTTATTTCTTACCAAAATGTGTGCACCAAAATCAGTGCAGATCCTGATCAAATGGCACAGAATGATGTGCCTGCTGATCTGGATCTACACTGGTCACACATGATTGTGTAAAAATGCGTATATATAGAGGAAAGGGTTAATCACATATTTTAGATGCCTTGAGGACCAGATTCCCAACTATAAAGCAGGTGATAAATTAACATCACTGCTGGTGCATTAACTGCTTTAAGGTGCTTAAGTGCTAAAGGACAAGTGTTAATTTTTATAATCATCAGAACAAATCAGTCTGTCAGATCTTTATTCATACAGCATCTGGTAGGAAGGCTTAACCTTTTCTGTGAAATGAAGAATTATTACCACTACCGCATCTTTGCTTAAACTTATCAGTTGCATTCGGACAAAAAATTCACACATTTTAGCATAAATACTGTTATAAAAGCCAAAGCCTGGCCTGCATTTGAGGAGCAATAAAAGAAAATCAAACAAAAATTAATTAATACGGAAATCTATTAGTTTTTGTTGGGACTTGTGTAGGGCTTATCTAACACTTGTTGGAATCGTAAAAAGTTTGTTTTAACGGCTCATAATTCTGCTATCTATCCCAAACTGGGTGGGACGGATTTACGTGTAACTTTACAGATTTTCTTTTTGCCAAGACTTCCGCCCTAGCAGGCAACATGATAATGCAATTAAAATAGGAACAATTGCGAAAATCACCTGTGAATTATGACCAAAGCTGAGCACCCATAATCCATGCTTTAAATCATCTAGCCAAGTGTATCTTTCACTAATTTCAAACCCATGTTTTAATTCTCACTTCCATTAGCTTCTAAATACTGGTTTATTACACCTATCAGTGAAAAAAATTATCTCAGAGCAGTTAAAATTAAGACAGTGTCAATGTAATGTTTCCTTTTTTTTCTTAGTTTTTTTTTTATTGCAAACATATCTACATAGTTATATGATGTTAAAGCGATGCATTAATTACCTGCTCTTGACACAGGTGGACACAGATTTTTAAATTATCCTTTTACTAAAATGTAAGCAAAAATGATGTACAACCAGATCAGCAAGCACTTTTGTAACAAATGATCAGGATCAACCCTGTTCACTTCTTTCTCAAATAATCTAATCAATTAAAAAGCAAACAGTGTAGATTTGATCAGATGGCATAGATGTGTCTGCTGATCTGGAAGAATCTAAGAAGACAAGAGTAAAAATTCTCTAATAAGTATGTACAATATACTTCCAAGCAACATTTTGTTTACATCGAATTGACCACAAGAAAGTTCTTTATAAAACATGAATAATTAAAACTTCAGGGGCAATAACTCCAACACGCTTCAGTAAAATTGACAAAACTCTTCACTTTTTTTTGCTTTTAATAAAAGTGATAAAGATGAGGTTTTATTAAATAGTTTTAATCAAGCATTTCTGAGTTATTGCCCCTGAAGTTTATATTATTCATGTTATTATATGAAGATTGTTACCACGATCTAGAAAGAGGCAGTGATGATGGCTGCTGCTTTAAACACAACAATATCACCTCAAGTACCCGATTACAACAGTACATATTATCCCTGTTAAACAAAAGCCATAATATAATGAGGTATTTTGTAGATGTTTTTTATGATTAAACATTATCAAAGCTTTGGATGACTTAAAGCTTTACTCCTTGCTGTGCTCTATGATTTAAATATCATTAACAGAGTTATTCATAAACTTTCTTTTAATTAATTATAAGGGCAGGTACTTAATAAACACTAAGCTTTCCTCACGATTGTGCATTTTCAAAGAAAATAGCATTTTCAGATTAGATATAATCCTGCACATTTTGTTTGTGACCAAGTTGCATCATAAGTACTAAGATGATAATTTTTTCATTGGAAATCTTTTTATCAACCCTTTCCTCCAGATATACACCCTTATCGCATGGGTAAACAGTTTAGATCATGATCAGCCAGCACATCTATGGCGTCTGATCAGGATCTGCATTGTTTGCTTTTTGATTAGTTAGGTTATTCCTGACCAAAATGCGACCAGTGCAGATCCTGGATCTAGCCTGGTCACATAGTTTATCTATTGGCCAACAGTGTATATCTAGATCAGCAATTACATAAATGCCGTCTGATCAGGATCTACACTGTTCATGATGTCTGTCTGCTTAAAAATATGTATATCCTATTGTGTGAGGTGAAAACAAATCAGTCTTCCAAAAGAATCATTCTCAACTGATACCAGGTTGAACACTCTGTTTTAAGGGAGCGGGAATGCCAAATTATATCTTAGTTTGCTCCTCCTCTATAGTTCACATGCTGATCTGGATTGACAATAATTTAATATCTGTGCATAGTTCTTAACCCATTACTCAATAGATACACCTTTTTTATGTGGGCGAACAGTGTAGATCCAGATCAGCCTGCACATCTGTCTGATCAACACTGTTTGCTTTTAGATTCATTATTTCTGACCAAGATGCCACCAGTGCAGATCCTGATTAGACGCCATGGATATGCTGGTCAATCCGGATCTTCACTTGTTCACACACATTAAAAGGCATATATTATATGAAATTAAACGTTCAAAGGATGGCTAATATCTTTTTTCACTCAGCATGTGTTTAGTGTTAAGATTACCACAATTATCTAGATTTACACAAATGTTTGACCAGACCTGGCAATTTCTTTCAGACGAAAATTTGATAAAAACATCAAATACATTTAAGAAGTCATTATTATATTATTCTAAAATGCATGTAATGTTTATTGAAACTGCATGATGTATCCAATTCTATTCAAAGTCCCTATAATCAATTTCCCCGCTAAGTTTGAATAGAATTATTCTAACCCTATTCAGAATTAAAAATATTAAACAGCTATTATGGACTAAGCAGGTCTTTAGGATGATTTGAGTTTATTTAACTGGGAGTTTAAATAGCTGTCTCTTAAAACACAATAATTACTTTGGCGGAAAAGCTGTTAATATTACAAGTGTCTAATTGTCTCCGATATTTACATTTGAGATCAAAGAGACGCTTCGGTATTTTGACCGAATATAATCCCATTTAGTATTGTCATCATTTGAACAGAAAAAAAACATATCTAGGATTAAAAAGTCACTCCTAAACCTTTAAAGAGCTAAACAAATTTCCCTCTATACACTCTACGTACATTGGACCAGATAAAACTCAAAACGGAACTTTGTATGGTGAACATTTTCAATTTCTGTTTACAATAACTGAAAACTGCCGACAATAAGAAAATTTTGAAAAACCTTAACCCCCAGGTGAAGCCCGAGAAAAATCAGTGAAAAAGATGATTGATTAAATCTGAGGAATACACTCAAGTAAATGTCCCAATCAACAATGAAAGCTGTACAGAGATAGGTCTTTGCTCCTGCCAAAGACTGCATCTGCAAGAAACACACTAAATGCTGTACATAATAGTTGATACACTTATCAATGCACTACATGTCTCCCATTGACAAAATCTGGTTAATGGATTGATTAACTGATTAACTGATTAAATGATTGATTGATTGATTGATCAGCTTATTGATTGACTTATGCAAGCAAATAACAGGATTTATTGATTGATTGGTTGATCAATTGATTTAATGATCAATTGATTGACTGATGGACACTGAATGATTGGTTGATGGTTAATTGATGATAACAAGGCTGCTTAAAAACTTATGCAAGGCTGGATTGATCGATCAATTGATTGATTAATTGCCTGATTGACTGATAGACTTACCTACTGATCAATTGATTGATAGATTGATCATGACTGACTGACTGCTTGATGGTTAACTGATGATAACAAAGTTGCCTACAAACGTATGCAAGCCAATGAATGAAATTGTCAATGACTAATTGATTGACTGACTGAAATGCTGATTGAATAATTGATAAATTTCAGAAAATGAATAAATATGCAATCTTCCATTAACCATCACAAAATTCAAATTTCAAATATTCCTTAAATGATATACAACAATCCTAATTTGGGCGGAATTTTAAGATCGTTAGATTAGCCTTTCATCCCAGCATGCATTATTCAATACCGTTTTAGACTAATCCTCTTTACGATTATGTTTGGGATTAACTGTTGATCAGCTAATATCAAACATAAATATTTATTTAACAGATAAGGATTATTTCCAAACCATTCTCCCTAATCTGGATTAATATCACAGTGAATGAACTCTGTGACTTGAATCATGGTGTATTTCAATTAGACTGTAAACTTATCTTGCACTTTGCATCTTGACACAGCTTTCACTTTATCATAAAAAACAATAATTGTACCTGGGCTAGGCTTCATTAGGGGTTGCTCAACTATTGGACTAAAGATTTTGATATGCACACTCATTTTGAAATAAATTTCTTAAATGTTATGATTCTCTATTGTTAACAATTAAGTTAATAACAGCCATTCTAAAAAGCTGTTTAATAAAAAAAATTCCCATCATTTAGAATATTCACCACAATAATTACATGTATATGAATTTAACTGATATTTTATTGTATTAATCCACTTATGAAAAAACATCTGGCATCTTTAAAGTAAGTGTCAGGTTTCAAAAACTTTAAGCAATCCAAATAGTTTTCATACTTCAATGAAAAAATCAAAAAAGCAAAATCTACTAAAAGTATCTGCAATGATATCTCTAAATTATTTAATAATGAGCAAGTTGCACACACAGAAGACCCATGATGCATTAGAAACTTTGTTTAAACAGATTTGGCAGAACAATTTTAGAAAAAAAGCCATACCATACCATCTGTATTGAAGAAATAAACAACATATGGTAGAGATGACCAAGATCAGTCACTAAACAATAATAAGCAATTAACTAACTTAAGGTAGTTCAAGACTAAAATTCATGTCTGTTTATGACTGTTACTAAATCTTCTTATAGTAGTAGCATATCCTTAAATATACTGATTACATCACTGTTAAGAGTTAAAATACAATGCCCTCATCTACAATATTTATATCCTTGATTCAAAATAAAATTGGGAATTTTCAATTAGTTTTCGATTTTTAATGGAATTATTGTAATTTAAAGATTCTACTATTACTAGCATCAAGTAATTCAGAGTAGGCCATATCATAGATTCTTAAATAATTCATGAAGCAAAATTCTACTAGTAACTATAAATTCTATCAGTTAAAGTCATTTTGATTGGTCTCCAAGTAGTCATGGGGCAAGAATTTTCTATTCTAGACATTCTTTTCTAACAGTAAGTTACCAGAACAAGAACTTTGAAATTTACAATACACAAGTTTAACATTCTCATATCATTGACGACAACACCACTCAAGATTATCTTAAACTGACAATAAATTTGGATTAAGCTAAATCCGTTTATCAAACAATATGTCTGACAATGATGTTTAACTTTCCACTTTAGATAAGTAATGCTCTGCTTTTATGGTAATCCTGAAGCAATTGTGTCTTACCAGATAATCCCTATACATCTGCCTTACAGTCTAAATGTTACCGTTATAACCCAAAAATAACCCGCAATAATGAGATAATGGGATTGGACATGATTTAAGAGTACTCACCCTTTTACTTTGAAAGTCAATTTCAGGTTTTTTGATTAACAAAAAAAAAATGCTGATTTGTTGAATTATTAAATCTTTTTTAAATGACACACTCTAATTTATACCTGACACGTTCACACTCATGCTCTCAGGTCTTGGACTGAGGATGAAAAACTGGCAAATATTATACCAACAACAGTTTTAATCTGGCCCCAAGATCATAAAACTGAGATCAGAAACCAGTCTCAAATCTCAAAGATCTGTGCCCAAGGTTATAAAACTGAGCATGAAAACCAGTCTCAAATCTCAAGCATCTGATTGGCTGAAACCAACAAGATGCTTTAGATTCCAGACTGGTTTCCAAACTCAGTTTTATAACCTTCAGCATTGACTGGCTGAAATGGAGACTTGTCTTCATAATCTTTAACCCAGAAATTTGGAAGAAACTAGATATTTGAAGTTAATTACATGATCATCTCATATGCTATCCATTATTGTGACATGACAGTCAAAGGCTGAAGGTTATAAAACAGTTTGGAAACCAGTCTCAAATCTCAAGCATCTGATTGGCTGAAATGGCGACTCGAGCATCTGATTGGCTGGAATGGCGACTCAAGCATCTCAAGCATAACAGTAGCCGTTTCAGCCAATCAGATGCTTGAGATTTGAGACTGGTTTCCATGCTTAGTTTTATAACCTTGGGCAAAAGCCTGAATGACCAAATGAACCCTTTACTCAATGGACAAGCTTTCTATCATAGTGCAGATCCAGATCAGCTGGCATATCTGTATCAGAAATGACCTAATGACTCTGAAAGTGAACTGAGTAATCCTCATCAGCCTGCATGAATAAGCATGCTGATCTGGATCTACACTGGTTGCCAATGGAACTGAGCCATATACAATAAAGTAATGGGTTTAAGCCTTAAACAGGTGTTTCATTTGACCCGGGAGATGACCCTTTGACCCTTTAAATTATTGAAGGGTCATTTTTTCCTTGAATTAGGGGTATTTTTGGCTTAAAATTGAGAAAACCCCTAAAAAAATGGACCAGGGGTTTTTTAGCACTGTCTGCACCTCCGGAAAAAGGAGGTGCTCCCACAGCAAAAGGCCCTGTTCCCAATCATATCCAGTAGTCATCTCCCAATTGAATACATATTTTCTTTCCATAATCGGCAAAAATCGTGAAAGACACAGTTAACAGAAGAGTGACTTCCCTTTACCTTGAAATTGCAAGCGTTCAGTGACACTGATGTAAGCACAAATTTTTTCCTGAACTTTGTTCAACATTATAGCTATAAATTATAGCAATTATTGATGAACTCCTTTGCATAACTTTGCATAAAGTACACAGAACTGGAGAAGATGCATTATAATCCGACTATTTAGACACATAATTCCTTTTGTAATGTATTTTCGCGACTATGATTGCTTTGCACAACAATAAGATCTACAGTAAAAACTTACGTTTTTCTGGTCTGTTTAGATAATACACGAAATTAACCATTAAATTTACTACAGTTTCACTATTTTACAAAGAATTTAAATTTCAAAATTTTCTTATAACAAATAATTAAAATGAGAAAATTATTTTCTAATAACAGTTGGCTAAATATGTTTAGTTAACAGTTTTGTATTGTTTGTTTGAATAAAGATCGAAAGCAAGTAAAAGTAAAAATAGACTGATTTAAGCTTAATAAATGCATACTAAAATTTCCCAAAATGGACCATTTTATAGATGTGAAAATTCCCAAAATAGGCATTTTTGTCAATAAAAAATTCCCAAAATGCCCAGACTCCTTTTCCCAAAATAGGCAGAAAAACCCCTGTGAACAAAATGACCCTTGAGATTCAGCAGCTAGTGAACCCTCCCCCCCACCCCCTGCTTAAACTATCAATTACATGCCCTCACCACTATAGGTTAATGTCCACCTTGAGTCCAAATCTTTTGTTAGTAGTCTACAGCTTGCACGAAGTGGAGCTAACCTGGTGTAACACAATGCTCAAATAATCTGCAGATTGAAATCTTTACTGATTAAGATGCATTTTCTATCTGCTGTTTGTCTCCACCCAAAGCGGGGAAGAACTCTTTCCTCCATATATATTCCTTTATGGCATGGGTTACAGTGTAGAACCAGATCCGACGGCACGGATGTGCTGGCTGATCTGGATCTACACTGGTCTCACATGCTTAAAAACATGTATATATGGATTAAAGGGTTTAGCAGTTTTATTATTCACCATCTACATCTGTTAACACTATAACCTGTAACATACATGATTACAGAGAGAGAGAACTTACTTGAAGCAGAGGGTGACAGGTCGAGTGATGACATGGAAGAGGATGATGGTGAGGAAATCTGAGGCGGCACAGACTGCCTTGTCTTTAACGTTGTCACCAGGGGAGGTGACTGTGTCATTTGGTTGCTATCCATAGAAGGTGATGGAGATGAATATTCTTGGAATAAGTCCCCAGCGCCCCCTGTAGTCTGAAAAAAAAACGAAACAGAATTGAAGAACTGTTAAAATATAATGCATTATGTAAATGCTAAAATTATGCTCTTTTTAACTGCTAATTTTAAATAAAATTCTCACACTAACTTCTAAAATCAATTTCTCTCACAAAGTTTTAATGCATGATAAGATCACATATAATGACTGACTGCAAGAACAATTATCAACAGACTAAATGATAAAACATTAAGCTTTTGTAAGCAATTCAATCGAGCTAAGTATTCAATTGCTCAATTACAAATAATAAAAGAAAATTCCCAAACTCTACAAGCGTAAAAATTGGATGTATGCAGATTTATGTCCTCCTATGTTAATGAAGGATTTTCCTTAATTTGATATTGTTTTCTTGGAGGGACAAGACATCAAGATTTAGCTAGCATCTATGCCATTCATTAGATTAGAGGACTGATGGTGTAGGATTATTAGATTTCCCAGCTTTCTACATGGTACACTTACAGGATTAAGTGTAGAAGATTGGAATTTCTAATCATGAGCAAGGATATTGCTGTAAGCTAGGGGGAGATTTACGCATGTATTGAACACACAATACACCAGACAATGTTTTCCGTAAGGAAATTCTGGAGTTAAATTTGAGTTAAAAGTCAATTAGCAAATAGTCAATGGAAAGACAACTCTGTCTTGTTCTACCTGTCTTATGCTGCCAGTGATGTTATTATCAACTAATGGTACAGGTATTGTCAGGAAGGAGAAAAGTTCAATCAATTTGAGGAAAAGCATCTCTGGTTTCATCTTCCTTTTTAACACTTTACTACATAATTATAAACACCTTTTTATGTGTATGTGACAAGTGTAGATCCAGATAAGCTGGCACATCTGTACAATCTGATCAGCATTTGCACTGTTTGATGTTTGGTTAGAAATAATCTATTAAATCAAAAAGCCTTGAGAAAGAACAGTGCAGATCCTGATCAGATGGCATGGATGTGTCAGCTGATCTGGATCTACACTGTTCAACCGTGTCATAAAGGCATGAATAAGGAGGAAAGGGTTAAATGGTTTTTAAATGAAATGTATGCTGAAAGCAGCAGAGGGCAGTTTACGGCATATTGCGTAGACCTCCCTGTCAAGTATGGATGTCAATAATAAATATATTGTATGGTTTTATAATCTAATAACGTTAACGAAACCAGAAGAAAGGTCTGGGCTTAAAACAAGCAAATTGGCAGCTGTTTCATAAAGCCAAATACCAAGAGGAAATCTCTTGCCCTAAGTCTACACTCATATATAAGCACTTGACTCGACTTTACACATTGTTTTATAATATACTATTCTTCGGGGAGGGCTGTCATTAACGTTGTAAGAACTTGTTGCCCGACCTGTTTGCTTATTGTTTTGTTCTCGAAATTGTACCCTTGCTGTGTTTGTAATTGATTGTATATGCAGTAAAATATGTTTAAACTTGACTCGACTAGAAAGTATAAAGCAGCCACAACTTTAAGACTTTAGACCTACAGTATTAGGTTATCCAGCAGCAATTGAAGTTTAAGTCTTCACTTGACTAGCTATAACTAATTCCAAAACAACATTCATATACTTCCTATAACAAACTTCCAAATTCAAATATTTACTGGGCTGCCTGAAATCATTTTCCAAACTCTACTAAGCAAAGAACCAGTACCTGTTGAATTCTACTAAACCGAGAACCAGAATAAGTTTAATAGAAAATTTTGATGACTATAACCCCGAAACAACAACAAAGCTGTCCGCCCTTTATTTCATGTACCTTTATAACATGTGCAAACAGTGTAGATCCAGATCAGCAAGCACATTCTTCCCATCTGATCAGGATCTGCACTGTTCCCTTTTTTATTCATTAGGTTATTTCAGACCAAGAGGCTACAATAATTGCACAGGTGTTAAAATGCTTATATATGGAGTAAAGGGTTGAGTTTGGCATTCCCTGCAGCTAAGAGTACATTACCATTACAACAACTAGTGACATTACAAAATAGAAACTTACATTGAAATAAAAGTACCCGCAACTTTAATAATAACAGTCATTTATTCCCTGTATGACATCAATACAAGCAATTCAGCATAAAAGAGAGCAGAACAGTTAAAGTAGATAAATTACAATTATTGAGTCTTCTTCTGGAAATATGATCACCAATTTCCATTCACTTGCCTCCTACCAGATGATGTCAAAGACAGATAATTCCCGTATTAGGATTACGGTATTAATTCTGGATTAATCAATATCGGAGTGTGTCTTGCTAATAGAAAATCTTAGCGATTACCATGGAAACTTTCAGAATAATATTTACAATCCTTTAGAGGAAAAATGAAACCTTCAGGCCATACTTAGCTGTGTTAATCTATTTTCCAATAGGAAAGATTAACTTGGGGAATCCAAATGGCGGTAATGAGATGCTAGATAAAGCAGTCATTCTCAAGACAACAGTACAGTCATTAATTCAGTGCCGTGCCCAAGATCGTAAAACTGAGACTGGCGACCAGTCTCAAAACACAAGCTTGATATTTGTGGCTGAAGATCCAAGACTGCTTATATACACTTTAGTTTTCTTGCAAACATTTTGCACTTCAGTTTGTTAGAAACTGTCGAAAGTTAAGTTTATGTGTATGATGTTTTTTCAGTCACAAAACTGTTAACACTCTTAGTGCTGATATTTAATGTGAATGCAGTGGTAACAGCTACTTATTTTATTTGAAATTTTCATTTTTCAATCTGATTTCTGAGTAAACTATTGTAACGCAACCCTAAATAAATGAGAACAGTGGCTGTGTTTGAACTAGCTTTTTTAAGCACATGCCTTTATCAGTAACTGTTGTCATTACAAAAATGTAAACTTAAGTGGTCTAGGAGTAGAGTGTTGGACTTCAGATCCGGAGACAGTGTGTTCAAATCACAAAAGGGATGAGATTCTTCTGCATCCAAATTCCACATTCAGCGCAAGTAACTGTTAGCAACCCAGGAAGCAGTCATCAAGTCTGATTAACCCTTTCCTCCATAGACACACCTTTATTGCTTGAGCAAACAGTGTAGATCCAGATCAGCTGGCACATCCATGTCGTCTAATCAGGATTGGAACTGTTGGCTTTATGATTTGTTAGGTTATTTCTGATGTGGTCGCACCTGTGTAACAAGAGCTGTCAGAGGAGACAGCATGCTCGACTATTCGAATCATTTGAAACAAATGCAATTTGAAGATTAAAACAATAACAACTATGGCCATACATTCAATTGTGCGATCAGGAAAAATATTAACAAGTGAATGGTAAGGGAGAAATTCATTTCAAATAACAGAAATAATTCCTTAATCATTAATGTACCATAAATATTAAACTGAATAGGGGAATAACTATGAAATATTTCTGAATTCGTTAGAAAACTTGTTAGTAATTCTTTATATGAGACATTTACTTTTAGTCAAATATCAATCACTTCAGTAATGTTACAGAAAAAGAACTGAAATGAAAATATAATGGAAGTTTGAAGTTGATACCTTAAGTATTTGCAAAGTTATCGATGAAGTGCACTTAAGTGAAAATATAAGTGAAAAAAAAGGAACAGTGGAAAAAGGGGCATAACTTGTAGAGTAATTGTATTACAGTTACGGGTCTTGTTGGTAATGATGTAGATTTTGATGGTGAAAAAATATTCAAAGTTTCAATGAAATATCGAATAGTCGAGGTAAAAACTAAATGCAAAAGGGGCATAAGTTACAGAAATATTTTCAATAGAGTTATGGATCTTGTTGATAATGATTTAGAAACTGATGGCAAACATATTCCAAGTTTCAAAGTAATATCTCCTGTTGTTTCAAAATTATGGGACAATTGTGTAAGTGAAAAAGGGGCATAACTTGAAAAATATTGGTAGCAGAGTTATGGGTGTTGTTGATAATGACCTTGATTTTGACGGTGAATATATTTTCCAGGTTTCAAGGTGATAGCTCAATTAGTTTTAAAGTTAAGGGCCAAGTGTATATTTTGCTTAACACAAAATGTAAGTGAAAAAGGGGCATAATTTTAAAAATATTGGAAGCAGGGTTATGGGTCTTGTTGGTTATGATGTAGATTTTGATGGTGAAAATATATTTCAAGTTTCAAGGAAATATCTCAAGTAGTTTTAAAGTTATGGGCAAAATACATATTTTGCTTAACACAAAATATAAGAAAAAAGGGGCATAACTTGAAATATATTGACAGCAAAGTTATGGGTCTTGTTGGCAATGGTGTAGAATTTGATGGTGAATATATATTCCAAGTTTCAAGTTGATATGTCAAGTAGTTTATAAGTTATGGACCAAAGTGCATATTTTCCTTAACGCAAAATTTAAGTGAAAAAGGGGCATAACTTGAAAAATATTGGTAGCAGAGTTATGGGTGTTGTTGGTAATGATGTAGAATTTGATGGGTGAATATATATTCCAAGTTTCAAGTTGATATCATAAGTAGTTTTCAAGTTATGGACCAAAGTGCATTTTTTGTTTAACGCATTTGTTTAACGGACGCCGACGCCGACACCGAGGCGAGTAGGATAGCACCCCTATTTTTCGAATAGTCGAGCTAAAAATGCGTATATATGGAGGAAAGGGTTTATATAAGTTGTTTCACAACTGATGTTTAGTAATAAGTTTACTAAAAAAACTAAACTTATAGGGATTTAATGTAAAAGTGTTATAGATAACTTGGTTATGCAATCAAACCAAGGAAACCCTAGACATAGTTATTGTAGGCTGAGGCATTGCTCAAAATTGATTCAGTGTAGATCCAGATCAACCAGCACATTGATCAGTGCATTCTGACTGGGATCTACAGTGGTTGCTTCTTTGTCTGAAATAACCCAATGAATCTAAAATCAGAGTAGATCATGATCAGATGGCAAATGTGCATTTTAATGATAGTTTTGAGAATACATTGTATAATATATCCTCCTAAGAAGCTTACATTCTTAAAATGCATCAGCTAGGAATACTGCTGCACTATTGGTAAAACTACTATTAGTCTATTAACCACTTCAAGGAAGGTATAAATAAAACACACAACAATAAGTTCCATCAAATGTCTCAAGATTTGTTCAGTTACATAAATAATCAACTGGTCTGTTGTTGTTTTTATTTGGAAAATGAAATGCAATTTATTTCTAAGTAAGTCTTCACTGTATCTATTAGTTCACAAGCCAAGATAACTACCAAGCAACTTACTATTGTTTTCTAAATTAAGTTATTAACTATATTAAACTCAACATAGAAGAAGAAAAATAGAAAAAAATATGATAAGCATTATTATTAATTATTATTAATTAGCACTATTTGTGGAGATGGAAGAGGGGAAGGGGGAATAATACATTAAAAAGTTGATTAAATGTACTCAGTGTTTTTTTCACTTTTGGGGGGAAGGGGGTCGCAGCCCTTTGGAGGGGGAAAATTGCGACACGAACAAAGGAAAGGGGGACTATTTGGAAGATACTTGCAGCTGTCAAACACAAAAAACAACAACAAAGTATTCACTGATCTTATGCTTTTTGCTTTGCTAACACTGTAGTTCAACCAAATAAATCTTGCCTCATACTTCCCAGAGTTGAATTTTCTTGCATCAGAAAAAAATTAAGATTTGTCATCTTCACATAAACGGGACAAATCAAAACGTCTATTACAGACTCCAGCAAAGGGGGGATTTTTTATTGAACATGGGGGAAAAATATATACTATTTAGAGGGGGGAATGGGGCCCTATTTCTCCAAATATATGGCATAAAAAAAACACTGGTACTTTTCCTACTTCAGGACTAGGAATTTGAGAAAAATATTGTTCTTTGCTAACCTGGGCCTAAGACCATAAAACTAAAACTGGAGACCAGTCTAAAATCTCAAGCATCTGATTGGCTGAAATGGCAACTGGTCGCCATTTAAGCCAATCAGTTGCTTGAGATTTGAGACTGGTCTTCAAATTAAGTTGTATGATCTTGGTCCAGCTAATAGATGAAAGATTTGAGAATTTAATAAGCAATCAGATTCAGGTCTGATCAGATGTCACATAAAAACAGAGATTTGTTTGGTCATTGGTTATGTTATGTGTCGATCAGTATGTGAATGACTGAAATTCAATCTCTCAAAAGCTGGGGTTACTCTCAGGAGTGCAATGACAACTGTAGACAGCTCTTAAACATGGTAGATATTATGCCCATTCTGACCAAGTTTGGTGAACATTGGATGACTTTTGATCTTGAAGAATGGACAGGACTGATTTGGTCACACTTCAGAAATTACTTACAACTCTAACTACAAATTTTGATTTCAGATAGATTTTGGCTTGCAACCAAAACATAAAACATGTGACTTGAAAATTTATTTGACAGAATGCTGTTCATAGTTAATCACACCTACAGAACAGGGATTCTAAAATTATCGGCAGGCTGGTCATTGACCGATTTTCGGGAAGAATGTCTGATTGAAATTTCAAAATTGGTTAAAAAAATCGGTCATAATTATTAGCCTACAAACTGTTACAAAATTACCAACATGTACATTTTTTTCACAGCTTAATCAGCTATTAACCTGTCAATTAGCGAATTCACAAGTCTGCTACCATGACTACCACGACTATACATTCCGTGAATAGCCTGTGACATAGATGAAACGGGATGTGCTCAGTCTCATTTTGACAACGGGCGGGTTATTTAATTTCCAAAAATGGACTGCGCTAGTCAAAGGCTGTATGATGTCAGAATTTAAGATAGCAATACAAATGGTTGTATTAATTAACGTAAACGATAAAACAGTTTGCATTTTATTGACAGACGTATTAGTCCGATATGTGCGTAATTCTAAAAGACCGACGACCGAAAATTGCTGTTTATCAAATTTAAAGAAAACTCATGCGACTTTTACTTGAACTGTTAGCATTTCACAACAAATTTGAAATGGCTCAAATGAATATTTACTTAAATGTGAAAAAAATCGAGTGACCGACTTGCTTACTTACGCATATAACGATTCAAATAAATTTCAAATTTACAAAAATCTACGAAATCAACATTTATTTCCGACTCTGAGTACTGTTGCATACGCAGACTCATGTTAGTTCGTAGATTCAAAATTGCTACATCCGGTAGAGAAAAGAATAATGTTTCAAACAACTATAATATAGTGTTACAAAGCATGGTGTGATCGACGTATATTTACGTAAAATGAATAATTGCCTCCGGAAATTCCGAGAGATAAAACATTTTTAATAACTAAATAATCCACTTCACAATCACTATAAACACTGCTGAAGATAACTGTTTTGAGCCATTACGTCATGTTTTAAATGCATGGAATGCTTGTGTATTACAACAATAACGCCGATCGCCATAAACTTCAAACGTCGTGTGCCACTCTTATAAATCTATCAAAGAATTTTTTGGTCTACAGCTCGAAAAACATTAATCTGTTGAGAAGTTGTAGGATATCGCCAACAAGAAAATATGCCGGAAAAGAGAAATGGACTGGGGGTCGGGAGAGTGAAATACGCTGAACGCGGGGACCGGAAGTCGCTGTTCGTGCGGACCGGAAGTTGCTGTTCATGCGAACCGGAAGTCGGCGAAATGTCAAGTTTGGCGCCAATGTCCGATTGGGATTTTGAAATTTTATAATCCCTGCTTCAGAATGCTTTATTTTAACCCTTTCCTCCATAAATTTTCCTCCAAAATGCATTTTTACGCATGTGCGACCAGTGTAGATCCAGATCAGCCAGCACATCCATGCCGTCTGATCAGGATCTGCACTGGTTGCATTTTGGTCAGAAATAACCTATTAAATCAAATAGCGAACAGTGCAGATCCTGATCAGACAGCACAGATGTGCCGGCTGATCAGGATCTACACTGTTCGCCCAGCAATAAAGGTGTGTCTATGGAGGAAAGGGTTAAGCCACACCTGGCTTGTGTTGTTACTCAAGTGTTTTCAACATCCCCAAGGAGAATGAAACCCCAGCAACAAACATTTAATTGACAGCAAAACCTAATTTAAAGGAAGAATGCAACATCTTCTGATTGGTTGAGGCAGTTCTCACAGTAGTTGCATGACAAAAAACATTATCGGCATCTTGTGAAGGGTTGCAGTAAAACAGATGTTTAAGGAGGTCACTCCCTAGGTCAATATCTAATTGAAATCGAAATCTGTAGTACTTCATAATAAAATGTTCATAACATGAAATAACAAGTATTGATAATAGAACACAAAGCTTGCATGTTTTCCTTGGTTTTACTTTTCCTAAGTATGGTGGGGGGGGGGGGGGGGGAGAGAGAATGGGCACTTTACCATCTTCTATAAAAATGTAATGGTACCTGTACCCCCACATGAAAAAATTCAAAGGGTATTTAACAAAAAATCAAAGGGTGTTTCAGCAAATATCCCTTTTATCTGGAGCTCAGAAATTGTTTTACTAAGTTAAGCAAATAAAGTAAATTTATTATTCACACTATTTTAGACAGTCTAATGACTGCATACTCAACTATTGGCTTTACGGTGCACACAATGTATTTTATAGCATAGGGCCTGATAAAGACCACAGGCACTAAAAAATTGTCAATTTTCAAGCAATCTTTTGCCAAATCTGCACCTTTATTTCATGCTTCTGTTACAGATTTCAATCTCTGTTAATGTGAGAGTCAAATGCAAATGCATAAATATGCCCCCAATGAAATAGATTTTGAAGGCAGACCATGAATAAATACATCTGTGCCATCTTATCCGGATTTGCACTGTTTTGGTCAGAAATAAACTTCAGTCATTTTGATAATAAATTTGGATTTTCTCTGCTAATAAACGGATTTATGTTTAGTTTCTGGTGTCAACCAGGGCTTTTTTTCACCATTTTGGGAATATGACCCATACCCCTGGAATTGGGAAATTTATCGTCGTTTTGCCAGAAATTAGTAATTTTTTTAGCATCATTGGGGAATAACAAGTGTTACTGTTATCTGCTGTTTTTTTAATCATTGCCATCCAAATTTAATATTGTCAATAATTCCTGGCTTAAAGAGCAAAAGATGCAGTGCTGATGCTGTTGTTTTTCATCAGAAGTGTTTGTTTTGATTCAATTGGGAATTTTTCTTCTCAAATTGGGAAAAAAGTTTATGTTTTGCCACTGGGAACATGACCGAATAACAGCTATAAAATCAACTGAAAAAAAGCCCTGTCATCAGAAAG
This sequence comes from Corbicula japonica, assembly GCA_038501625.1. Taxonomy (NCBI): domain Eukaryota; kingdom Metazoa; phylum Mollusca; class Bivalvia; order Venerida; family Cyrenidae; genus Corbicula; species Corbicula japonica. Next base: position 851,757 of record JAZAYU010000148.1, read on the forward strand.
ATAAATTATTTATCGACCAACATCAACAATATTTGTTCGGTAAGTAACGTTTTTGTCTTTGAAATTGGCGTGCAACTGGGATGATGTATTTTTCCGAGATCTGTTTAGTTAGTTATCTTAAGTTATTTAATATAACAAGAATTTTTTTTTTCGAAAACGGGGATATTTTGTGTTCTGGGTGATTGAAGTTGCATCTCGTGATACAGATCGCTCATTTATTAGCTGGAATTGACCAAACTTGTAACTAGGGCTCTGTTTTAAGCCTATATAGCTCTACTGACATACTGGCCAGAAAAGGCCCTCTAAACAGGTGTCTGTGGGGAATACATATTCAGAGTTGAATATCCCAAAACTAGACTTATGGCCTCATCAGCAGTTTTCACCACTAAATACCAAGATTTAATCCTTTATCAAATATAAATATATGTTTGTTAGTTAAGTAGCACTGTAGCAGACAGGCCATTTGTTAACTTAATTTGTAAACATAACTGATTTCAGTTGAAACATGGAGTAATGATAATGCAATCAATTAAAATGATTGTCACAAGTAATTGTAACTGTAATCAACTGATTAAAATTTCAAAGTAATTGCCCAAGGTCTGTTGTTGTATGCAGGAGACCACAGAACTTTCAAGGACAGGTACCCATACCCTTATTAAGGGGAATTTTACATTGTTCAGGAAGAAATAACAAAAAAAGGGGAATTTTTAGTCATATACACATGTTTTGACTTTGAAGTGTTACATTTACTCATAACACTGTGATTTCAGCCTTACTAAACTTTCTGAAGATGGGAAAAGATCTGGACTGATAACAATTGCATAGGTGATCTTAAAATAAAACTTAGCTACTGGCCAATATTTGCTGTCTTTACCGTGTTGGATGCAGATGATCTAGTGCATGCTTCCACCCATGATTCTGCAAACGTTTCTACAGATGTTTGAAGAGACATGGCATGCAGTTTGTCTCGTTTTAACATCCCTAATCTAGGATCAGAAAAGATCCCACTCTTGGATTAGTGAGTCAAAGTTTGACCCAGCTATGCTGAACAGGTTGCTGATTTTGTTACGCCATCGGTTTCCGCTGAAACAACGCTTCTCTGTCTATATCACTGTATTCTTGCCCAAAACCCAAATTTTGTGCCGAACAACGTCTAATGATAGTCCTCATCCACCAGAATTACTTTTTTTAGTTTGGACCGGTATTTTTTTGCCATGTTCTATTCATTCTACCATATAATTTATTTTAAGCAGAGAAATGAGTATCTGTTTGAGGAAAATTAAGGACTGGTATATTTATTCCAAGTTGTTTCTTGTCGCGTATTGATACATGACCAGGAAGTGAAAAAGGCCGTTTGACAATCTCTAAATTAAAATTATTAAAACAACTGTACTGTACAAGCAAACAAGAAAATAAATTTAAATTAAAATATTTTCTCTACAATTTAGTTGTATGATTACGATTGTTTTTTATAAAAGTTTGTTAATAACCTTTTTGACTATATGGTGTAGAGACTATAAAACAAATACCAAAATGGCTGCTACAGGAATAATTGTTACGTTGGCATTAATAACGGTTATTTCTTGCGCAAAGTATGAAGACAAATCAAAGGTAAATAACGAATTCACTTTTCACACCACATATTGTTTTTATTTCTCTATCCATGTTTTCAAATTATTTGTTATAAGTGGAAAAATTAAGGTAACTTTGTTGTCGCAAACTTACCCCACCCGCTGTAATTGGGGATAGAACATTTGTACAGATAGAACCACTTATACCAATAAGCCTTTACAGCAATGATATTTGTCAGTTATTCGTTAAAAATCAAACAGAAAAAGCAAAGATTAACAGTCACATAATTCAAAGATTGTATTGACAGCAGTGTTATTAAATTGTATTGACAGCAGCGTAAGGTCACTTCCAACAGCCTAGCTGTTGATCAAGGTATTCAGCCACATGGTAAAAGTGTACTGTCTGCCAGAAAAGCAACGTTTCTCTGTCAGTGCCTCAATGGGTATCCCACTGGGGCAGGTTGGTTCGCCCCCTGCTTGGAATTAATTCCCTAACGTCAGCAGTGCTTTACGAGGCCATGTAATTGTTTTACTTTAATGTGGGTTCAGATTAGGATCTCCAGTCCAAGATCACTCGGGTACATAAGATACAACATCGGTGTTAAATGAATTGAAATATCTGCAAATGCCCGTTTTTATAAGACGAAACACAGATTTTTGACTACCTTTTTGGGGGGTCTAGGTTGATCGCGTAAAATGCAACTTTGCAAATGCAAGGCAGTTAGGAATTCTGAAATCCTGAAAATTCATTAAAGGGAAAATAAAGAAAATCAACCATTTGTAGACACACAAAAACCTGAATTTAAGACATACACCTGCCTGAAAAATTTCACCCAAGCAAATGTACTGTATTCTGCATATATTCCGTCACCAAAAAGTCATAAATCAACAGTAAAATGTCCGCTTTTTAACGCTGTTCTCCAATTATATACGGTATTCATTTTCAGTAATATAAACACGTGGGTTATTATTATTATTATTATTAAAAATGAACATATCCGTTTGAAACTTGCATCCTTAAAATACTTCATAACCACAATGCTGTCGAACGGCTACAAATGTCTGGAATAGTTCGTCAATCTACTGTGTTGTAGGCTTAAAAAATGTGGTGACAATGGTCTCCGCTTCTGTTAAAGGTTCCGTGGCTCTTAACTTTGAATAATCCTGCCAGTAACACTTGAATGAGTAGGCAGTATCCAGACATAGATAATTAGGATTGTTTAAGTTTCACGCTCATAATGTGGGTATATCCGTAACGTGGCTTTTACTTACGGTATATTTTAAAATATACAAAGTCCATAACTTTGAAACTACTTGAGGTATCACATTGAAGTTTAACGTTCAATATATATTCACCATCAATATCTACATTATTACCAACAAGACCCAGTTATTTTAAAGTTGTGTTATTTTAAAGTTGTGTCCCTTTTTCACTTAGATTTTTATGCCCCCACAAAGCGGGAGGCATATAGAGTTGCACTTGTCTGTTGTACGTCCCATAATCTTGTAGCATCATCTCTTCATAAACTATAAGGCGGATTTCTTTCAAACTTGCACAGATGATCAAGCAGGATGTGTAGATGATCTTTAAGAAAGGATTTTTTCCTGCGACTTTTTTTACCAGAGTTATGGCCCTTTGTTAATTTCAGTAGTTAAATCTTGTGGCGTCATTTCCTCCTAAACTATAAGGCTGATTTCTTCCAAACTTGCACAGATGATCAAGCAGGATGTGTAGATGATCGTGAAGAAAGGATTTTTTCCTGAAACCATTTTTACCAGAGTTATGGCCCTTTGTTGTTTTTTTTCAGTAATAATATCATGTAGCATCAACTCCTCATTTACTTTTGGACAGATTTCTTTCTAACTTGCACACATTATCAAGCTGGATGGGTTGATGATCATAAAGAAAAGATATTTTCCTGCTGCCATTTTTACTACAGTTATGGCCCTTTGTTTATTTCACTTACAAAATTTTGTGGCATCAACTCCACATTTTCTATTTAGCTGATTTCTTTCAAACTTGCACAGATGATTAGACATGATGTGAAGATTGTTGTAAAGGACGTTGTCTTGCAACAATTTTCACCAGAGTTATGACCCTTTGTTTATGTTAGTTATTAAATTTTGTGGCACTTACTCCTCATTTACTAATTATGATCACTACATGTTGTTAATACCTGGTACAAAATTTTGTAACAAATGTTGTTGCAGCAGTGGGGGCATCAGTGTCCTGAGGACACGTCTTGTTTGTTAAAGTTTTTATGAACATGGCACATAACTTTGAAACTAATACAGAAATCAAGTTCAAATACATTTTCACCGTCATAATCAGCATCACTTCATCATAACCTACACTATTTTTAAAGTTTGGCTACATTTTCACATAGAGCTTGGATTAAAGCTTTTATTCTGTAGCTTTATTTCAGGGCTTTTTCAGCTAGTCTCACGGGGCCGATAATGGGCCCCATTCCCAATGCCAAATTAGGACCATTTTTCCCAATTTCAAAAAAAAAAATTCCCAATTTCAAGAAAAAAAAATCCCATTTCAACAGAAATAACTTTTGTGCTTATAAAATAAAAAACAAAAAAGAGAATCCATGTAAACAAAGGGCTTTTCAAATTACAAAATTAGTTTGTTTACATTCGATCAGTAATCTGTGAAACCTACATTCCTTGAATTTACAAATACAACCTGTGTAAAACCAGTGTATACTGTGTAAAACATTTCCCAATTTGAGCAGGGGCCTTTTTCCCAAAAACCCCTGAAAAAGCCCTGTATTTAAGTGATTATTATTGAACTAAAACTTAATGTCATAAATTTTAATAATAAATTTCTAATAAGTTTTTAACTCTTTCAAAAAAATTTCATAGTAATTCCCCTTTTCAGTTCAATATTTATATAAATTATAGTACATTAAGAATTACTTATGTTCTCTGAAATCAGTTTCCTCTCTTAGTATTCACCTGTTATATTGCTTGTTTATTCCTGTTTGTACACATGAATGTTTGCCTAAAGTTGTTGTTCGTTTAATCTTAAAATTGCATGTATTTCAAATGATTCGAATAGTAGAGCATGCTATCTCCTCAGACAGCTCTTGTCCCTTCTATTTTTCTAGGTACCCAGTGGAACTCTACCTATTTTTTATTTGTTACAGGTACAGATGTATGTTAACAAAGTGGGACCATACTTCAATCCACATGAGACATACCACTACTACCAACTTCCTGTTTGCAGGCCTGAAAAGGTAAATATTCAACTCCAATGATGATCTCATTGAGGAGTTGGTGTTTAACCCATTCCTTCATATATACACACATTTTTAGCTCGACTATTCGAAGAATATGTCGAGCTATTGTACTCACTTGGGCGTCGGCGTCCCGCTTTGGTTTTAGTTTGCGTGCAACCTACTGATATCTTAAAAACTACAATAGCTACAGCTTTAAAACTTGGCACACTTGTTCATCATCATGTCCCGAGTATGTATGCCAAGAACCATAACTCTAACTTTCATTTTGATCAAATAATGGCCCTTTTTCGACTTAGAATTTCAGGTTAAAGTTTGCGTGCAAGCTAATGTACAGACACATAACTTCAATACAACTTATACTACAGCTTTGAAACTTGGCACACTTGTTCTTCATCATGTCCCGAGTGTGTATGCCAAAAACCATAACTCTAACTTTCATTTTCATCAAATTATGTCCCTTTTTTCGACTTAGAATTTCAGGTTAAAGTTTGCGTGCAAGCTACTGTACAAACACATAACTTCAATACTACTTATACTACAACTTTGAAACTTGGCACACTTGTTCATCATCATCTCCCAAGTGTGTATGCCAAGAACCAAAACTCTTTACTTTCATTTTATTAAAATTATAGCCCTTTTTGGACTTAGAATTTCAGGTTAAAGTTTGCGTGCAAGCTAGTGTACAAACCCGTAACTTCCATACTACTTATACTACAGCTTTGAAACTTTCAGCACTTGTTCATTATCATATCCCGAGTGGGTATGCCAAGAAGCATAACTCTAACTTCCATTTTGTTCAAATTATGGCTCTTTTTCAACTTAGAATTTCAGGTTAAAGTTTGCGTGCAAGCTAGTTACTTTCATACTTCTTGTACTATAGCTTTGAAACTTTCAACACTTGTTTACCATCATGACCCTGACTATGTATGCCAAGGACCATAACTCTTTCTTTAATTTTTAATCAAATTATGGCCCTTTTTCAACTTAGAATTTCAGGTTAAAGTTTGCGTGCAAGCTAGTTACTTTCATACTTCTTGTACTATAGCTTTGAAACTTGTTCACTATCATGACCATGACTATGTATGCCAAGAACCATAACTCTTTCTTTGATTTATATCAAATAATTGCCCTTTTTAGACTTAGAAATTAAGGTTAAAGTTTGCGTGCAAGGTGGTGAAACCTCATATCTTTCATTCTATTAAAACGACAACTTTAAAACTTTGTATACCTTTATTTTATCATACATCAGATTGATTTTCAAAGGCCCATAACTCATCCGTGCTTTTTTTATTTTATTTTTGCCCTTTTTCGCTTAGAAATTAGAATTAAGACTTAGAAATTATGGTTAAAGTTTCAATGTTAGTGTTTTTCATAGGTAATGCTATAAAAAATGTTTGAAACAGATGTACTTAACATACTTTGGTTGAAAGTGTTGAGTGGTTATACTATACTGTACTGTACTGTACTGTACTGTACTGTACTGTACTGTACTGTACTGTACTGTACTGCACTGCACTGCACTGCACTGCACTGCACTGCACCGCACCGCACCGCACCACACCCACACCCACCCACCAGCACCACCACCACCCACCCCACACCCACCCCACACCCACCTCCCACCACCACCACCCACCACACCACACCACCACCCACCCACCACCACCCCACACCCACCGACCCCACACCCACCCACCCACCCCACACCCACCCAACCACCACCACCCCCTACCACTACCCACCACCACCACCCACCACCACCACCTACCCACCACCACCCACCACACCACACTACCACCACCCCCCACCACATACCACCAACACCACCACCAACAACACCACCAACAACAACACCACCAACAACACCACCAACAACAATACCATACCTTACTACACTCACCGGCATTTCTAATTACACACTTTTTATAGACGAAAATAACTATCAAAACATGGTGTTTATGGTAATTGGTTATAACGGGAGTTGTACCTGGAGTTGATGTCTAATCGTAGCACGTTACACGAAAATCCCCATTCGAGTTCATTCATGCGAGACGAAAATTTGAAATCAGCATTTTCCTCGTGCACACATGTACAAAATGTTAGGCAAGTTTGAATTTAGCCAAAATCATTAGAATTCTAGCCAGAGATAAAAAGGCCGGTATAAAAACTCACAAAAAATGGCGCGTATGACTTTGGTAGAGAGAGCGCGTGCCGTTGGAATGCTCCAAGCTGGCACGTCAGTAAGACAGGTAAGTTACAATTCTTTACCTTCATTTTACTGCCCTTAAATTGTTTTAATTAGAATAACTACGGCATAACGTTGATATTACGATGATTGAATACCATGTTGAGTGTATGAAAATGACGTAACGCGATGCACGTGACGTCATATTCGGCGACGGTCATTTACGCTACAAATGCTTTCACAAAACTATTTTATTGTGCAATTAGTTTAAGAATGTCAGTGCTATAATAATTCGCTGTTAAAACTTAATCCAATTACTTTTTTCAGATTTTAGAAAAAGTCAAATATTTTGATAGTTATTTTCGTCTATAAAAAGTGTGTAATTAGAAATGCCGGTGAGTGTATACTACACCACACTATAGGTGGGCAGGGGTGTATGGACTGGGTTGTGTAAACCCTCTAAAAAAACTACAATAATAAATTAAGTGTAATTTATTGATTTCCTAACTTGGATTAAGAAACTTTTGTTCATGTGTGTGTGTTGGGTGTCATAAACTCCTGAATCACTCCCCAGATTAAATGAAGCCCAGTTTTAAATGTGCTTAAATATGTCTGACTTCGAATAGTCGAGCGTGCTGTCGTTTCGGACTGGCTCTTGTTATGCATGTGACCAGTGTAGATCCAGATCAGCCGGCACATCTATACTTCATATATACATGTATGTATGTGCATTTTATTGCACAGGGTTGTCTGTGCCATCTTATCTGTATCTGCACTGGTCACATTTTTGTTAGAGATCTATCCTAATTAATCTAAAAAGCGAAAAGTGCCAGCAGATCTGGATCTACAATGTACACTTTTGGCCCATGCAATAAAGGTAAGTATGGTTGAGGTGAGCAACATACGGGTGCAGGATCATGGATCTGAGATTGGTTACCAGTCTCATTGGCTCAATTGCTGAAAAGACTAGTCTAAATTTTAGCCAATCCAATGGTTGACATTTGATTTGAGACTGGACACAAATCTGAGTTTTTTAGCTCACCTGAGCTGGCTCAGGGTGAGCTATTAGGATCGATGAATGTCCGTCGGACGTCGTCCGTCGTCCGTCCACACTTAGTTCGTTAACACTCTAGCGGTCACATTTTTGCTCCGATTGTCATGAAACTTGGTCAGGATGTTTGTCCCAATGATTTCTCGGACGAGTTCGAATATGGGTCATCTGGGTCCAAAAACTAGGTCACTGTTACTAAAAATAGAATTTTCTTGTTAACACTCTAGGGGTCACATTTTTACTCCGATTGTCATGAAACTTGGTCAGGATGTTTGTCCTAATGATTTCTTGGACAAGTTCGGATATGGGTCATCTGGGTCCAAAAACTAGGTCAGTGTTACTAAAAATAGAATTTTCTTGTTAACACTCTAGCAGTCACATTTTTGCTCCGATTGTCATGAAACTTGGTCAGGATGTTTGTCCCAATGATTTCTCGGACGAGTTCGAATATGGGTCATCTGGGTCCAAAAACTAGGTCACTGTTACTAAAAATAGAATTTTCTTGTTAACACTCTAGCGGTCACATTTTTGCTCCGATTGTCATGAAACTTGGTCAGGATGTTTGTCCCAATGATATCTTGGACGACTTCGAATATGGGTCATCTGGGTCCAAAAACTAGGTCACTGTTACTAAAAATAGAATTTTCTTGTTAACACTCTAGCGATCACTTTTTTGCTCCGATTGTCATGAAACTTGGTCAGGATGTTTGTCCCAATGATTTCTCGGACGAGTTCGAATATGGGTCATGTGGGTCCAAAAACTAGGTCACTGTTACTAAAAATAGAATTATATTGTAAACACTGTAGCGGTCACATTTTTGCTCCGATTGTCATGAAACTTGGTCAGGATGTTTGTCCCAATGATTTCTCGGACGAGTTCGAATATGGGTCAACTGGGTCCAAAAACTAGGTCACTGTAACTAAAAATAGAATTTTCTTGTTAACACTCTAGCGATCACTTTTTTGCTCCGATTATCATGAATCTTGGTCAGGATGATTGTCCCAATGATTTCTCAGACGAGTTCGAATATGTGTCATCTGGGTCCAAAAACTAGGTCACTGTTGCTAAAAATAGAATTTTCTTGTTAACACGCTAGCGGTCACAATTTTGCTCTGATTGTCATGAAACTTGGTCAGGATGTTTGTCCTAATGATTTCTCAGACGAGTTCGAATATCGGTCAACTGGGTCCAAAAACTAGGTCACTGTTACTAAAAATAGAATTTTCTTGTTAACACTCTAGCTGTCACATTTTTGCTCCGATTGTCATGAAACTTGGTCAGGATGTTTGTCCCAATGATTTCTCGGACGAGTTCGAATATGGGTAATCTGGGTCCAAAAACTAGGTCACTGTTGCTAAAAATAGAATTTTCTTGTTAACACTCTAGCGGTCACAATTTTGCTCTGATTGTCATGAAACTTGGTCAGGATGTTTGTCCTAATGATTTCTCAGACGAGTTCGAATATATGTCAACTGGGTCCAAAAACTAGGTCACTGTTACTAAAAATAGAATTTTCTTGTTAACACTCTAGCTGTCACATTTTTGCTCCGATTGTCATGAAACTTGGTCAGGATGTTTGTCCCAATGATTTCTCGGACGAGTTCGAATATGGGTCATCTGGGTCCAAAAACTAGGTCACTGTTACTAAAAATAGAATTTTCTTGTTAACACTCTAGCGGTCACATTTTTGCCTCGATTGTCATGAAACTTGGTCAGAATGTTTGTCCCAATGATTTCTCGGACGAGTTCGAATATGGGTAATCTGGGTCCAAAAACTAGGTTACTGTTACTAAAAATAGAATTTTCTTGTTAACACTCTAGCGGTCACATTTTTGGTCCGATTGTCATGAAACTTGGTCAGGATGTTTGTCCCAATGATTTCTCGGACGAGTTCGAATATGGGTCATCTGGGTCCAAAAACTAGGTCACTGTTACTAAAAATAGAATTATCTTGTTAACACTCTAGCGGTCACATTTTTGCTCCGATCGTCATGAAACTTGGTCAGGATGTTTGTCCCAATGATTTCTCGGACGACTTCAAATATGGGTCAACTGGGTCCAAAAACTAGGTCACTGTTACTAAAAATAGAATTTTCTTGTTAACACTCTAGTGGTCACATTTTTACTCCGATAGTCATGAAACTTGGTCAGGATGTTTGTCCCAATGATTTCTCGGACGAGTTTGAATATGGGTCATCTGGGTCCAAAAACAAGGTCACTGTTGCTAAAAATAGAATTTTCTTGTTAACACTCTAGCGGTCACAATTTTGCTCTGATTGTCATGAAACTTGGTCAGGATGTTTGTCCTATTGATTTCTCAGACGAGTTCGAATATGGGTCATCTGGGTCTTAAAACTAGGTCACAGTTACTAAAAATAGAATTTTCTTGTTAACACTCTAGCGGTCACATTTTTGCTCCGATTGTCATTAAACTTGGTCAGGATGTTTGTCTCAATGCTTTCTCGGACGAGTTCGAATATGGGTAATTTGGGTCCAAAAACTAGGTCACTGTTACTGAAAATAGAATTTTCTTGTTAACACTCTAGCAGTCACATTTTTGCTCTGATTGTCATGAAACTTGGTCAGGATGTTTGTCCCAATGATATCACGGACGAGTTCGAATATGGGTCATCTGGGTCCAAAAACTAGGTCACTGTTACTAAAAATAGAATTTTCTTGTTAACACTCTAGCAATCACATTTTTGCTCTGATTGTCATGAAACTTGGTCAGGATGTTTGTCCCAATGATTTCTTGGACGAGTTCGAATATGGGTCCAAAAACTAGGTCACTATTACTAAAAATAGAATTTTCTTGTTAATACTGTAGCGGTCACATTTTTGCCTTGATTGTCATGAAACATGGTTAGGGTGTTTGTCCCAATGATTTCTTGGAAGAGTTCGAATATGGGTCATCTGGGTCCAAAAACTAGGTCACTGTTACTTAAAATAGAATTTTCTTGTTAACACTCTAGCAGTCACATTTTTGCTCCGATTGTCATGAAACTTGGTCAGGATGTTTGTCCCAATGATTTCTCGGATGAGTTCGAATATGGGTCATCTCAGGGTCTTGGTCACTGTTACTCAAAAGAACTTTGTTGTACTCAGGTGAGCGATAAAGGGCCATCATGGCCCTCTTGTTTATCTTGGGCCATGATTATCACACTAAAAATATAGTGTGTATTGGCCTGTGCAAATGAAATTTATCCATTGTAGCATAAATTTGCAATTGCTGAAACTACATTTTGTACATCATCAGCAGGAGTGATTATGTCCATAAACCATTTTAATCATTGATTACTTGAATGATTCAATTTGTATGTTGTATTATTCTGATCTTTATTTAACCATTCCTTCTTCTGATTTCTAAAGAAATTTCATTTAATCACCTAGCTCAGAAAAAGCATTACATTGTCAGGTTAAAATGTTAAAAACTTGTGTCATTACCATTTTATATTTTCTCTAATAAATGCCATTTTGTGACATTACATTATGAAAAGATTGGGTGTAATTTACCATGTTTAATTAATCCAGATGCATTTTGACCCTTTTCCTGCTAAATTGACCATTAAATCCATGGCTGCAACTTGATCACATGGGTGAGCAGTGTAGATTAAGATCTGCTCTGTCTGAACACAATCTACACAGTTCACTAAGATTCATTAGATTTACCCTTACCTCCATATATACACGTCTGATCAGGATCTGCACTGGTCGCATTTTGGTCAGAAATAAGCTAATAAATCAAAAAGCAAACTGTTTAGATCAGACGGCACAGATATGCTGGCTGATCTGGATCTTAACTGTTCACCCTCGCAATAAAGGTGTTGTTATGGAGGAAAGGGTTATTTGTTCCCAAGAAGAAAACACTGTATACTGATTTCAATCAGACAGCACAAATGCACAGAGTGACAGACTGATCTGGATCTACACTGGTTCAGGGGTTCCATTTGACCTGGAAGCTTTGGTTTTGACCCCGAAGATTTATAAAATACGCCAAATTGACTCGTCGTAAATCAAAAGCATTCGTCATCATGACCCGGGGCGAATTCGACCTGTGCGTCAATCAAATCAAAATTAACATCGAAAGCCGCCTATCGCAATCACAACTGGCCAATTGTAAATGTTGGTTTACCAATAATCAGTCTCGCTTACTGAAACGTTGCAACACACCAGGTCCTGTGGTTAGAAAGTTAATTGCTGTGTAAACAAATTATCAATAATTCACATGCGCCTGTATATTATGATCACTGATGATGGGACAATTATAGAAACATGAAAGGTTAATTGGTTTAATCAAATTTGTTGAGTAATGAGGATTATCTGCGAGTTAAATCATCAAACGTTTACGGATAACGGCGTGAACAGTAAATGGATCTTTTGTCTTTAAGATCCTAATTGTACAAATTTATAGAAGCTGTGTCCATTGCAACTTAATAACGTTTTCGAAGGCTGAGGTTTTAATATTCCTCGGAAGTCTCGATTAATGCATCGCGAAAAATGGTTCAGACCAGCCTATTTCAATTCATGTCTGGCGTTCGAAAGCGACCCGTTGAGGATTCGGATGTTGAAGCAAAATCCGATTCCGAGAGTTTGCCCGGTACTCCCGTAAAAGAAAAAAAGGCAGATTATTCAACTGAAGGTCTCTCGAGTGATTCTAAAAAAGTTGTGAGAAGGTTTAACTCAAATTTGCTCACAGAATTTGACTGGCTCGCGCATGAACCAAACAGTGATGGAATCATGGCAATGTTCTGTACTTTGTGTAGAAATGGTAAAAATAAAAACGTGTTTGCAACTAGCGGCAGCACAAACTTTCAACACAGTGCTATTGACAGGCATGCTAAAATTAACCCCGAACATTTTTTTGCTTTTTGTACCAGAGTGATGTGATTCTTGTCAGTTGTCAATCAGTAATGTGTGATGTTATTGATTATTGTCCATTGTTCATTTTGTTATTTGTCATATTGTTCAATATATGTGAAGGCTGGTTAACATTCTATGAATAAAGATTGTGTAACATTGATTTTAACAGTATTGTTTTTGAGTATTAGATTTAAGCACCTATAAATAAGGAAAGCTAATTGCAGCAGTCGGTTTCGCAAAGCATTGTTTTTAACACATACATGACCCCTGAAAATTTGATGATGACCCCTGAAAATTTGAAAATGACCCTTGAAAATTTTGGCCCAAGGGTCATTGACCATTGCAAGTGGAACCCTTGCTGGTTGTTTAGGGAATAAAGCATGTATCAGAAATAAATTCAAGGGAGTCCAATCTTTGTTCTTGATTTTGGTGTCTTTACTATAAAAGTGCACAGTGTAGATGCTGAGTGTGGGCTGATCTGAGCCTGAGACCAGAAAACAACAACTGGATAGTTGTCACAAATCTCAAGCATTTGATTGCATTAAATGGAGACTTGTCTAGAATTCTGCCAATCAAATGCTAGAGATTTAACACTGACAACAAAACAATGTTTGAGAAACAGTCTCAGATCTCAAGCATATATTGGGTGAAATGGAGACTTCATTCTCAGATCTCAAGCATTTCGTTGGCTGAAATGGTCACAAGTTTAAATTTCAGCCAATCAGATGCTTGAGATATAAGACTGGTGTCCAATCATAGTTTTATGATCAGGAGTTACTTAACTACATGTTGTTATTTAAGTGTTCAGCACTTCAATTGTTAATGTTGTTTAATTTCAGATAGAGCATAAGAGTTTAACACTGGGTGAAGTACTTGACGGGGACAGGATGGCAGTGTCTTTGTATGAAATCAACTTTAAACGTAAGTTCCTTGAAATGGTCATCTGTGGTGTTGCTATTTTATAATTCAATGGTACTTAGAACTTTCCTCCATCTATACGCATTTTTACATATGTGCAACCATCTGATCAGGATCTGCAATGGTCACATTATGTTCAAAATTAACCTTACAAATCAAAAAGCGAACAGTGCACTGTTCGCCCAGGCAATAAAGGTGTATCTATGGAGGAAAGGGTTTAACCGAGATTGCATTTAGGTGAAAATATACAGTTTTTGTGGGTTGTACAACCAGTGACTGTGCTGTCTGATCTGAAACTACACTGGTTGTATCTTGGTTGGAATAACCTAATTAATAAAAAGCAAACTGTGCAGATTCTTATCAGATGGCAGATGTGCTGGTTGATCTGGATCTACACTGTTTGACCATAGGATATAATTTAAGAAGTCAGTTTGTGTACAAAAGTGCATATCAGAAATAGCCAGGAACTCAAAAATCACAGTCTAAAGAGAGCATGGCTTTTAAAAAAAAGCCTGAGGTGTTACTGCATTGGCAAAGAAATTTTGACTAGTGGGTTTAAACTAGGTTTAAAGAATGCACCAACAATATGTTTGCCCTAACCTAAAAAAGTACAAGATTGCATGAAGAATTAACTTCAACTTACCCTTAAACTTAACAATGCACTATGCAAAAGCACATAAACACAAAACACTTACATTCAAAACACGTACAAAAATTAAACGCTAATAGCATTTCCATGACTTAGTTGAGGGAGAAGTTGAGCACACAAGCAATGCAATATTGCCTAAGTCTTCTTGACATAAATTCATCATTTATAGGTAATTCTTCATTATGTTCCCTTTAAAGTTGTCTACAAATGGGTGCTAAGGTAAATTAGTCAACATGCAACATTTGTAGATTGTCATACTTAAAACCAGTGTAGACCCTGCTCAACCAGTAATTCTAATTGCAGAATCTGTTATACACATTACCCAGATGAGTGCAGTCAGGCACAGAATTTGTCATCACTGCAACCAGGGTAGAATCAAGCCTGTGCATCTTGGCACTTGGGTTAGGGTCTAAACTGTCCCCTCTAGTAAGAGTCTGCACTGTTCCCATATCAGTGAATTAACTAGTTTAAAGCATTACTCCATTATAATACCCATTTTATAATGTGTGCAGCCAGTATAGATCCCGAACAGCTGGCACATCCGTGCCATCTCATCAGCAACTGAACTGTTCGCAGTTTGGTCAGAAATAACCTTTTTAATAAAAAAAGCAAAACAGTGTAGATCCAGCTCAGATGGCGGGGATGTGCCAGCTGATTAGGATCTACAATGATTGCCCAGGCAATGTATGGAGGAAAAGGTTGAAGATTTAGAACTTAAAGGCACCACTATAAATAATGAATTATTAAACAAATTATTAATCAGCATGTAAATTGTTAATACAGTCCTTAAAATAAAAAATTCATGGTTAGTTAAACAAAACTGTGTTTCTTTCATGTTGACTTCAAACAGCAAATAAGACTATATAAGCTTGATAAAAGGTAAGAAAATCTGATGATGGTGTGTCAAAAGATATTACCAGGGTCTGACCTGCAAAATACCCATCAAACTACAAACCCGATTACTACTGCTTACGAATTTTATTGTCATAAAAAAAGACGTACTTAAACCTCTTGGTTCTAATGAAGCCTTACATTATCGTCAAAGTCTCATCCTTACGGTTCGTCGTACGCAGAAATATCCTGATTCGTAATCCCCAATAAAAGATGAATGCGGGCTTAATAACGGCTTTGTCAAACGGATGATTAAAATTCTGTGAGATTATACCTATCACTGTCTATTTGACGGTATTAACGACCCATAATCCGGAATTTTGTTGCAACTTTCCTGATTAGTTTCTGAATCTCATCAGGTAGCATGAAAAGCTTGAAAAATCATAAGCAATCATCTGGGTGAGACAGATTGTTTTTCGGAAAGAAAAGAATAATAAAACGTGAAAATAGGATTTACACTGAAGTGATCAAGTTAAGTAGATTAGACATTTTCTATAAGGTCTCAGAATCTTTCTAGATTTAAATGCAAATTGGCAGATGATCAATTGTTGAGATTCTTTCATTTCACTTTTGCGCTTAGTGTCTATTTAGCTCTAGTGCTAATTTCTGAATTGATTTAAGAGGTCTTAAGGCCACACAGAAAGGTGGTCACAAAGTTTTATATTAACTGAGTGGGTAATAGGATCCTATTGTTGATAGTTAATTCACCTGAAAATGTCCGTTTTTTATATAAAAATCATAATTGACTTTTGAATAAATGTAATTTGACCAGGACTTGAATGCTTAGAATGAGAATTAAAAATATCTGTTTAAGGGTCATCACTCATTTTTACATAGTTTATTGCTTTATTGCTCTTAGAAAAATAAAGCCCTCCATTTTTACAATTTAGTTGAATTTTTTGTTGATCCCTTTGTGTACTGTTTGTTCACTAAATGGTTAAAAATGAACAATGAAAAAAAAAAATCCTCACTCAGGAAACATCTTTGGTAGGTTAACTACAAGTCTACAAACAATATTTTGAGGTGTTGGCCAAAGGGTTCAAAAATTGACTGCCAAGAAGGCCCAAGATCATTAATCTGAGATTGGAGACCAGTCTCAAATCTCAAGCATCTAATTGGCTGAAATGAAGATTAGTTTATATTTCAGCCAATCGGATGTTTGAAATTTGAGATTGGTCCTTATATTAGTGCCCAAGGTTATAAAACTGAGATTGGAAACCAGTCTCAATCTCATGGGCTGAAATGGCGACCAGTCGCCATTTCAGCCAGTCAGATGCTTGAGATTTGAGACTGGTTTCCAATCTCAGTTTTATAACCTTCTGCCTAGATTTATGAGCTTTGACACATAATTTAGGAAATTGACAGTAGACTAGTGTATTTAATCTAAGTCTTCGGACACTCTAAGTGTTCGGACACCAAAATTATTTTGCCAAAATAATTTTTTTCTGCCTCTAAAAAATGGGACACCGAAAACAATATATTATTATTTACGTCTCTAATTAATCGGACAATCGAACGCAATAAAACGTCATACGCTTTTACGGGCAATTATTAATCCTTCCGTTTATCAACTCGCTACGGTGTAATAAACATGATGTGTATTGCCTGTCTCGTGTCAGTCGTTGCTAAGCAACGTAAGCATGTAGACAAATCTATATTTTGACTCCGAATGACTTACGTCATATCGCATTGATCGTTCATTTTTATTTTACCATATTTTAATAATAGCATTTCTGTACAACGTTCTTAATTCTTAGAATGAAAAAGAAAATTGTTAAAACTCCAACGTTCGCATTTTTTCTTCTTCCAGATATACGCAGGGCTAACTTCGGAGCATCGTCGCATTTAAATTAAATTTTAATAACTAATAGACTAATATATTTCTGACTGTGCAACGAACGACATATATTTCTGATTTAATTTTAATTTACAATGTTTAAGTCCGATGTTTGTGATATTTATTACGAGTTATAAATGACATGAACGACGTATATTTTTTATCATGCGAATACTTGCCCCTAAAATATCCGAGAATTATTACATGTACATTGACTAAAATCATTCAGTTTACAACTGCTATGAACATCTGTTGAACACCTGGTCATTTACCGCTTTGAACTAAAATGTCAGCGATGCTTGTGTATTTAACATCAAAGACGCCGATGTCAACTTGAAAGTTGCGCACTGCTCGAAAATCGATTGACACTGTTGTACAAAAGAATTTCAAACCGTCAACTAACAGGGATGATTTCATTTCTAAATCAGCTGATTGTATGTTGACAGCGTATCTGTGATAATTATAGCTTATCTCTGATCAGGTTTTGTTTGTATCTGCAGTACACCGGCACCTCGCCGAATTAGCAGTTTGCAACTAGTTCATTGCACCCTTATTAGCGACAGCCATCACATTTTTTCGACAATGTTGATTATACAAAAATAGGATGTTTATTTAGCAACTATGGAGTTAATTGCTTGACAAAGGTAAGCAGATATTTCAAAGGAAGAAACGTCTGGCATGTGTTTACGTATTCTGGGCTTACAATTACGGACTTGTCAATTAATGTACATGTCTCTAAATTTTTGGACGATCTTTTTTTTAATGAAAATTCTCGTCTCTAAATATTCGTTCAGCCAGAAAAATAATTATTTTTCCCGTCCGAAGACTTAGATAAAATACGGTACTTAATGAATATACAATGACAATTTTTTCAACAGTTAACCCTTTCCTCCATTATACGCATTTTTACACATGTGCGACCATATAATCAGAGGTGTAGAAATTTTCTTTGGCCCACTCGCCCTGTAGGTCAAGTGAATGAGTAAGTGCACTCGCCCTTACAGAAAGTACACTCGCCCTTACATTTTAAATAAAACTCTTTTTGGCAATTTTCATTTTTTCTATTCGTTCTATCTCTTACTGTCTCGCTCGCTCTCTCGCTTTTCATCATCACCCCTACCTTGTGTAAAAACCGTTATCTTCATTTGTTTCGACATTTTGACATATAGCGGGAAAATGCGTGCACTTGCAGCCTCGTTCTGATTTGGGAAACCCAATGAGGATAAAAATAAATCGCTGCTGTTACCTTTACATCAGAAACGTTCCGAATACACCGGAAATCAACCAAAATACCAGAAATCAAATTGTATTTTGTAAACAAAGTGAAAATATTTCATTTTTCCCAAGAAAAACGAATAAAAATGCAAATAGTGCAGATCCTGATCAGATGGTACTGATGTTAACTGATCTGGATCTGCACTGTTATCCCACGCAATAAATGTGTGTTTATGGAGGAAAGGGTTAAGTATAAGGTTGAATAATTTATTGATTTCTTTGTATTTCAGAGGACGTTGAAAAGAAGGAACTGTGTAAAGTGAAATTTAGTGAATCAGATCTGCAATTATTACGAGACGCTATTGAAGACCTGTACTACTTTGAGTTTGTTTTAGGTGAGTACTAATGTTCAGTGTATTTACAAACTTAATCATGGAATTGAGACCTTTCTGAAATCTCAAGCAGCTGCTAAAATGCAGACTTGTCTAAATTTTTCCAATCAGATGGTTGAGATTTGAGACTGGTCTGGATCTACACTGTTAGCCCATGCAATAAAGGTGCGTCTTTGAAGGAAAGGGTTAAAACATGTATATTAGAACCTTTTATGGTATGAATTTAACCCACTACTTCACAGATACACCTTTATTTTTGAACAGTGTAGATCCAGATCAGCTGGCATATTTATGTCATCTGATCAGGATCTACACTATTCGCCGTTTTCATAAGGTCATTTCTGACTAACCTGAAACCAGTTTAGATCTAGATTAATGGCACAGATGTGTCTGCTGATCAGGATATACACTGATTCATTATTACATTAAAAGGGTAAATTTGGAATAAAGGGTTTAACCCTTTCCTCCATAGACACATCTTTATTGCATGGGCGAACAGGGTAGATCCAGATCAGCCGGCACATCAGTGCCATCAGATCAGGATCTGCACTGTTCGCTTTTTGATTCATCAGGTTATTTCTAACCAACATGCGACCAGTGCAGATTCTGATCAGACAGCATGGGTGTGCCGGCTGGTCTGGATCTACACTGGTCGCACATGCGTAAAAATGTGTAGATATGGAGGAAAGGATTAAATCAGGAGACATGGGAGACATCACACTATGGAAAAAGAGTCGACAGATACTGTACAATTTATCAGGGCACAACAAGGGCTTAAAGTATTTAACCATTTTTCAAGATTATTCAATGCAGTGAACTTTTGGCATATGCTGTGGTTGAGTATTGCAGGAAATAAAGAAATTTTGTCTTTTGTGGTTGATATGTCTGCACCACATTCAGTAATGTTTGCATAACACATGCAATATTATATGATTTCAAAAAAATGCGGAAGGTTTACTAGATATTTGAGGTTTGGGAATTTAGCGGTGGTTTGTATGACAAGACTGCTAAGTAATACAGGCCAAATGCAGAAGTAAGGCACAAAGACAAGACACTAAGGCATTAGTTGTTTGACCTCCATGGGCTATGACTTTTAGGCATGGGGGAACATCATTCTGTGCCATATGATCAGGATCTACACTGTTCGCTTTTGGATTAATTAGGTTATTTCTGACCTAGAAGTGAACACGGATGTGCAGGTTGATCTGGATCTGCATTCTTGCACATGCAATAAAATCATATATATATATTATTATAAAGTAAATGGTTAAATAATTGATCTTTATTCTTAAAAACATTTGAAAAAATCTGTGGTGTAGATCCAGATTGCCCACAGAATATTAGCTGTTTCCTGTGAAGTAGAGAGTTAAAGATGATGAGACCCTTTTCTGTTACAGATTTACCCTATACTTCATATATGCATGTTTGAACACATGTGCGACCAGTGTAGATCCAAATCAGCCATCACATCTGTGCTGCCTTATCTGGAGCTGCACTGGTTGAATCTAAGTCAGAAAAAACATACTAAATCTAAAAGTGAACAGTGTAGATCCTGATCAGATGGCACAGATGTTCAGGTTGATCCTGATCTACAGTGTTTGCCTATGCAATAAATGTGTATCAGATTCTGTGCAATTGTTTTCTCTTTTCAGATGAAATTCCAGTACGTGGATTCATAGGTCATCTTGAAGAGGGTGGTTTTCTGCCGCACACTCACAAGGTCTATCTCTGGGCTCATTTACACTTCAACATTGAGTATAATGGCGATCAAATTATCTATGCCAATGTGTCAACAAAAGAACAGGCCCCTGTTAGCCTTGATGAAGTCACAGCCCCTTTCGAGGTTGCATTCACTTACAGTGTTAAATGGTTTCAAACCAGGTGGGTTATTTTGTTGTTTCTTTTGTTGTTTTTTAGCTCACCTGAGCACGAAGTGCTCATGGTGAGCTTTTGTGATCGCCTGATGTCCGTCGTCGTCGTCCGTCCGTGTGTCGTCAACTTTTTCTTCAAACGACTTCTTCTCCTGAACTCCTGGGCCAATCTTGCTGAAACTTGGCAGGAATGTTCCTTGCATGAAGCTCTTCCAAAGTTGTTCAAAGAAATCAATTCCATGCAGAACTCTGGTTGCCATGGCAACCGAAAGGAAAAACTTTAAAAATCTTCTTGTCAAAAACCACAAGGCCTAGAGCTTAGATATTTGGCATTTAGCATCCTCTAGTGGAACTCTACAAAGTTTGTTCAAATTATTTCCCTGGGGTCAAAATTGGCCCCGTCCCAGGGGTCACTTCATTTTACAAAGACATATAGGAAAAACTTTAAAAATCTTCTTGTCTGAAACCACAAGGCCTAGAGCTTAGATATTTGGCATTTAGCATCCTCTAGTGGAACTCTACAAAGATTGTATAAATGATTTCCCTAGGGTCAAAATTGGCCCCACCCCAGGGGTCACTTCATTTTGCATAGACTTATAATTAGGAAAAACTTTAAAAATCTTCTTGTCTGAAACCACAAGGCCTAGAGCCTAGATATTTGGCATTTAGCACCCTCTAGTGGAACTCTACAAAGGTTGTTCAAATGATTTCCCTGGGGTCAAAATTGGCCCCGCCCCAGGGGTCACTTCATTTTATATAGACTTATATAGGAAAAACTTTAAAAATCTTCTTGTCTGAAACCACAAGGCCTAGAGCTTAGATATTTGGCATTTAGCATCCTCTAGTGGAACTCTACAAAGATTGTTCAAATTATTTCCCTGGGGTCAAATTGGCCCTGCCCCAGGGGTCACTTCATTTTGCATAGACTTATATAGGAAAAACTTTAAAAAATCTTCTTGTCTGAAACCACAAGGCCTAGAGCTTAGATATTTGGCATTTAGCATCCTCTATTGGAACTCTTCAAAGATTGTTCAAATGATTTCCCTGGGGTCAAAATTGGCCCCGCCCCAGGGGTCACTTCATTTTACATAGACTTGTATAGGAAAAACTTTAAAAATCTTCTTGTCTGAAACCACAAGCTGAGAGTACTTTTGTAGTCAGGTGAGCGATATAGGGCCATCATGGCCCTCTTGTTTAAATAAAACTGTCAGTAGTGTTGTTGAACCATTTAAGTTCTAAGTACATTCAGCATGGTCATTAGTTTGCACAGTTTCAAGAAATACTCTCTTGCTAACCAGTTATAATAATGATTAAATTTTTGTTACTGTAATCATCCATTGAGACACCCTAAATATTGGGACATGTTGAATTTTTGCAACCATTTAGTTTGGGACACTTCCTTTCTAACCAGTTAAAATAATAATGAAATTTTAAACATCTAAACATTTTATACCATACAAAAAATGTATTGCTATTCAATTTTACCTTGGTGCCAGTTGCTTGAAATCACCCCAGTAAACAAACATAGGTACAGATACATCACTTGTAGTGTCTCCAACAAAGTACCCTTTACTGCACTGGAAATGGCTGTTATCCATGGGCAAACAGTACATCCGGATGAGCTGGGTTGAAGGTTATAAAGCTGAGATTGGAAACCAGTCTCAAATCTCAAGCATCTGATTGGCTGAAATGCTGACCAGTCGCCATTTCAGCCAATCAGATGCTTGAGATTTGAGACTGGTTTCCATGCTCAGTTTTATAACCTTGGGCACTGGCATATTCATGCAGTTAGATCAGGATCGTCACTGTTCACTTTTTGATCCATAAGTATTTTTTTTAAAAAAAGAAGCAGACAGTGTAGATCCTGATTGGACATTACTGAAGTCCAATAATTGTGTAGTAACAACTGATCTTTCTGAACCTTTCTAAATCTATGTATCTGATTGCTTGATATTATGATTTATGCTATAATGAACAACTAGCTGATTATTCAAATATAACTTTTATCTAAATACAGTCCAATTGCGATAACTTGAAGTCCAATGGGACCAATAATTTACATCGAGTTATTGCAGACTTCAAGTTATCGCGACGTCAACTTTTCTGTAACACCATTTGAATAATTACGGCAAGATATGGTACATAACAAATGTTTGCTTTAAAGTTTTTTCAATAAATTAAGACAATAATTTTTTAAAATTTTATTACTCAGTTTTATTTTCATGATTATATAAATACAGCTCAATGAAGAAACAACACTTTAACAAATTTTAATTAATATCATTGCCTGAACATGGAACATGTGTATACAGCACATCATTATTCATTTTCACACCATGGCGTTATGACATACATAAAATAATGAATGACAACATCAGATATTCTCGGGTTCTTCACTGGATTACTTGGAAAAAATAATATTAATAATTTTATTATTTTTCGTTATGTCGTATGCGAACTCTTGTTTGCTGATTGACAAGTTAGAGTTAAACAAAAGACTCTGATCATTCTCGTGGGAAGTGTGAAAAATCGTGTCAATACCTGTACTTCGAGTTATCATGATCAAATTATTTCTTTTTCAAGGGACCTATTAATATGTTCTAGATATGGATAATTTCGAGTTATTTCGTTTCGAGTTTTCTCAACTTTTTTTAGTTAAACATATAAGGAAAATTGACGGGACTGCCGTCCAATTTGAGTTAAACTGTCATTTCCAGTTATCAGGTTTCAAGTTATCGCAATTCCACTGTACAGGTCTTTTGCAATGTCTTGGATCACATACTGTAGTGAAAAGTTAGTGGCAAACATACTTGTTGGCCATTTACTGATGATGTTATCTGCTATATTTTGTCTTCAGCATGAAGTATGAAGAGAGGTCAAAAAGGATGCGGGACAGCAGTTTCTTCCCGAAGACACTCGAGGTCAGTTTTTGTGTTGTCCTTTTCATTAATCAGTACTTAAGAGATCATTGTTGTGTCGAGGAAAAGGTGATACTTAGTTAACGCTTTGTCCATCCATCTGTTCATACTTGTGTGTCAGTTCTTGAGTATAGCCCTATACATGTTAGACATTTTCCTTATAAATGTGTGTCTAGACAGAGATGAAAAAAATCATTTTTGTGTATATAATTAACTTCCATGACTGTCTATGCTAATTCTAGAAATAAAAAAAACACGCACAAAACAATGTCCAACATTGAAGTGTGCATGTCGATCTAGAGTACAACCCTATACTTGTCTGACATTTTCTCTTTTGTTTCTAGACATAGAAGAAAATATTATACAGCAAAAATGACACACAAGTTGAAAATCACACAAGTATACTTGTGTTTGTACGTCTCTCATGAAGAACACAAGTTTGCCTATAACATTGCCATTTCTTATTATTTCTTCAAGTAAACTTCCAAATTATATTTCTAATGACAAAATGGTTATATTGATGCTAAATTCTTAGGGTCATGGTCACATTTGGTTTGATTTGTTTCTTCGATGGTATTTACCTGTATTACTATGGCCCATGGGTTCAACTTAAAATTGTTTAACCCCATTGTCAAAGAATGAACTCACATTTTCTTTGCATTTGATAGATTTACTAAAACATGTACTATTATTTGGCATTTTAAACTTAAAAGTTAACAGGTAAAGATAAATTTATCTTCCCTAAAACACAGACTAAATTAGACTGGTTATGCGTTACACACGGTACTTTGCATTGTTAAGCTATAATGCTACAAAAAATCTTTACCAGACAAATGCTTTTTCCGGAATTACTAAATAGAGGACACAACATGAGTGATCATTTTATACTGAAATTATTAAACGAGTCCTCTAAATCGATATAAAACGAGGCTTTTGCCAAGTTTTATATCGATTTAGATGACGAGTTTAATAATTATGCCCCCCTTCGAAGAAGCGGGGGTATATTGCTTTGCACATGTCGGTCGGTCGGTCGGTCGGTATGTCGGTCGGTATGTCGGTCCGTAGACCACATCTTGTCCGATCAATAACTAGACAACGCTTTGTGATACAGTCCTTATATTTGGTGTGGAGGTTGGTCATGACCAGTAGAAGACCCCTATTGATTTTGGGGTCAGTAGGTCAAAGGTCAAGGTCACAGTGGCCTTGACCACAAAAACCTTGTCCGATCAATAACTAGACAACGCTTTGTGATACAGTCCTCATATTTGGTGTGGAGGTTGGTCATGACCAGTAGAAGACCCCTATTGATTTTGGGGTCAGTAGGTCAAAGGTCAAGGTCACAGTGGCCTTGACCACAAAAACCTTGTCCGATCAATAACTAGACAACGCTTTGTGATACAGTCCTCATATTTGGTGTGGAGGTTGGTCATGACCAGTAGCAGACCCCTATTGATTTTGGGGTCAGTAGGTCAAAGGTCAAGGTCACAGTGGCCTTGACCACAAAAACCTTGTCCGATCAATAACTAGACAACGCTTTGTGATACAGTCCTCATATTTGGTGTGGAGGTTGGTCATGACCAGTAGAAGACCCCTATTGATTTTGGGGTCAGTAGGTCAAAGGTCAAGGTCACAGTGGCCTTGACCACAAAAACCTTGTCCGATCAATAACTAGACAACGCTTTGTGATACAGTCCTCATATTTGGTGTGGAGGTTGGTCATGACCAGTAGCAGACCCCTATTGATTTTGGGGTCAGTAGGTCAAAGGTCAAGGTCACAGTGGCCTTGACCACAAAAACCTTGTCCGATCAATAACTAGACAACGCTTTGTGATACAGTCCTCATATTTGGTGTGGAGGTTGGTCATGACCAGTAGAAGACCCCTATTGATTTTGGGGTCAGTAGGTCAAAGGTCAAGGTCACAGTGGCCTTGACCACAAAAACCTTGTCCGATCAATAACTAGACAACGCTTTGTGGTACAGTCCTCATATTTGGTGTGGAGGTTGGTCATGACCAGTAGAAGACCCCTATTGATTTTGGGGTCAGTAGGTCAAAGGTCAAGGTCACAGTGGCCTTGACCACAAAAACCTTGTCCGATCAATAACTAGACAACGCTTTGTGATACAGTCCTCATATTTGGTGTGGAGGTTGGTCATGACCAGTAGAAGACCCCTATTGATTTTGGGGTCAGTAGGTCAAAGGTCAAGGTCACAGTGGCCTTGACCACAAAAACCTTGTCCGATCAATAACTAGACAACGCTTTGTGATACAGTCCTCATATTTGGTGTGGAGGTTGGTCATGACCAGTAGAAGAACCCCATTGATTTTAGGATCAGTAGGTCAAAGGTCAAGGTCACAGTGGCCTTTGCATACAAAAACGTTGTCCGATCAATAACTAGACAACGCTTTGTGATACAGTCCTCATATTTGGTGTGGAGGTTGGTCATGACCAGTAGAAGAACCCTATTGATTTTAGGATCAGTAGGTCAAAGGTCAAGGTCACAGTGGCCTTTGCATACAAAAACGTTGTCCGATCAATAACTAGACAACGCTTTGTGTTACAGACCTCATATTTGGTGTGGAAGTTGGTCGTGACCAGTAGAAGACCCCTATTGGTTTTGGGGTCAGTAGGTCAAAGGTCAAGGTCACGGTGGCCTTGACAACAAAAAACCTTGTTCGATCAATAACTAGACAACGTTTTTATGTTTATTTGTATAATAAAATAAAATACTTCTCAGTGTAAAGTTGTGATTATTTTTCCCCATGACAATTTCAAGTAAAGATATATATTAATGATCCATAACATTAATTTTAAACTATTTCAATATATGCCGTGTCATAAATAGGCACTGATTATCACTCACTTGTGTTTATTAAATGCTTTGGTTTCGTATGGATGGTCACTAAAGCCTGCACATTACCGGAATTGACATAACACTAGAGCTACTATATCTCCGCCAATAGCGAATATTTGATTTAAATTACAATAAAATCCTTTGTGTTAGACTAGGTTAATCTACACGCGCTTATGTTTGTCGAGGTAAATGTAATCCTCTCATTGGATGACCTGGTTATTGATATATAGGAGTTCCACCGTCTTGTAAATTGCTTTCATGACTGGTACCCTTCATTGCTAAAGCTTACAAAAGTCTCTAAATTTCCAAAAATTTAAATTCAATGCTAATAGATATCACTTGCACGTCAGGGGGGGCATTTGTGTTTGACAAACACCTCTTGTTTCAGTATAAAATGAACACGAATGATGTATTCTATTTATCACATACCCTGAAAAAGCAAGCAAAATCCTTAAATTGTCCCTTTCTATCGCCTAGTAGAGTGAAATTAAAACGTTTGTAATTCGGTCTTATCCGGTGATACATAAGCTAGTCCCTAAAAAATTTATCCTATCGTTTTCCATTTTGGCAAAATAAGTAAAAATTAATAAAGAAATTTAACTGCGCTAGAGTCTAGATAAAAGAATCTACCAGTTATAGGCTTCTGAAGTTGTGTTTAATTAAATAAATCGATCTTTTGTATGACCTCATTTGTGTAAACTTTCATAGCAGCATATGACAACATTAAAATTTACTGGATATAAACTCATAATTTGGATTGATAATGTGTTTGTAGTGTTTTTATTTTGTTCCGGGGATGTTGTAAGAACACACCGATGATGTTCTGAAAACGATGTCAGCATCTGGGTCATTTTGTTTTCGATTTAAACTAAATGAAAATGGCTTTGTTGCTGTTGTTGAATTTCATCATAGACTTTCGACGTATTGCTATCTTACGGAGTAGTCAAGATGTCAGAAAGTTATATTTTCTGTGGAAATTATCAATATTAAGGATGCATAAGTTCCTTTATAGAAGTTGATTGCTTGCCTGAAGTGGTCAGATGGCAAAAGTAAGTCTTTTTCATAAATTTGTTTTGATTGCTGATAACGCGGATGAATAGTGATTCGGCTACGATATATAACTAGTTATATATCGAAAATATATGACGGGTGTTATTACACTCCCACACCGGAAGGTATGTGATAAATGTAATTTAAACAATCTAAATGATGTTTAATCTCCCCTTTGCATTTTGGGATGAGTCTCTACCACAAGTTTGAAATGTGTTTGGACATCTTACCTTGCATTTTGGGATGAGTCTCTATCACAAGTGGAAAAAATTATTATATTTTTGGATTGGTAAGTAATCGAATATCGGTTATGAAAGAATGAAAAGCCCTGCAGGATGTCATTTCAATTAGTTAGTAAAAACAGCTTACTTTTAAGTTACTTTAGATCAGTACATAAAGGCTGAGGTAAATGTCCTGTGTTTATAACATTACGATATACTGATAATTGGACAATATCCCCAATTTACAAAGTCAGTGGTTATAAGCAATAGCAAATCTAATCAATCGCTGAGATTTAAATTCTAAACCAGGAGCATTTTTGTGTAGCCTGCAATAGCAGATAGACACATAGGGATCCTGTTGTCTGGCGACGTCGTCGTCATTGTCGTCGGCAGTGCAGTCATCCGGGAGTCCCCCAACTTTAATATGAAACTTAATGTTGCCAATAACTTTAAAAGTACTTGTCCTATTAACTTAATACTTGGAATATATCATCTGCATGAACGCCATCTATGACAACAAGAATGATAACTCCTTTTTCAGTATTTTTTGAGTTATGCCCCTTTCAAATGACTTGAGTATGGAACTTTTATATGAAACATAATGTTGCCTATAACTTTGAAAGTACTTGTCCTATTAACTTAATACTTGGAATATATCATCTGCATGAACAACGCCATCTGTGACAACAAGAATGGTAACTCCTGTTTCAGTATTTTTTGAGTTATGCCCCTTTCAAATGACTTTAATATGAACTTTAATATGAAACTTAATGTTGCCTATAACTTTGAAAGTACTTGTCCTATTCACTTCATACTTAAAATATATCATCAGCATGAACAACGCCATTTGTGACACAAAATGATAACTCCAGTTATTTATGCCTCTTTCAAATAAAACTTTAACATGAAACATAATGTTGCCTATAACTTTGAAAGTACTTGTCCTTTTCACTTAAAACTTGGAATATATCATCTGCATGAACAACAACATCGGTTACAACAAGAATCATAACTACTGTTTGACTATTTTATGAGTTGTGTCCCTTACATATACAACTTAAACATGAAACTTAATGTTGCTCATAACTTTAAAAGTACTTGTCCTTTTCACTTAAAACTTGGAATATATCATCTTCAGGAACAACAACATCGGTAACAATAAGGACCATAACTTCTGTTAGAATATTTTTTCAGTTATGCCCCTTTCAAATGCAACTTTAACACGGAACTTAATGTTGACATTAACTTTTAAAGTACTTGTCCTGTTCACTTTATATTCAGAATATATCATCTTCATGAGCAACGTCGTCACTAACAACAAGAATGATAACTCCTGTTTTACTTTTTTATGACATATGTCCCTTTCACATGAAATTTTAACATGAAATTTTATGTTGCCTATATATTTATGTTTAGGTCAAAGGTTAAGGTCACAGGGGCCTGAAGAGTGAAAAACGTTTCCTCTCAATAACTTGAGTACCCTTTGAACCAGAGCCTTCAAACTTCGTAGGGTGTTAGCCCTTATTGAGTAAAAGAACCCTATTGATTTTGGGGTCAGTAGGTCAAAGGTCAAGGTCACAGGGTCCGAAGAGTGAAAACCTTTTCTGCTCAATAACTCGAGTACCATTTGACCCAGAGCATTCAAACTTCATAGATGGATGTCCTTATTGAGTAGAGGACTCCTATTAGTTTTGGGGTCAGTAGGTCAAAGGTCAAGGTCACTGGGGCCCGAAGAGTGAAAACCGTTTCCGCTCAATAACTGGAGTACCGTTTAACCCAGACCATTCAACCTTCATAGGGTGATTTTATTGAGTAGAAGAACCCTATTGATTTGGGGGTCAGTAGGTCAAAGGTCAAGGTCACAGGGGCCTGAAGAGTGAAAACCATTTCCACTCAATAACAGGAGTTCTATTTCACCCAGAGCCTTCAAACTGCATACAATGGATGTCCTTTTTGAGTAGAGGACTCCTATTGATTTTGGGGTCAGTAGGTCAAAGGTCAAGGTCAGAGGGGCCCAGAAGAGTGAAAACCGTATCCGGCCAATAACTGGAGTACCGCTTGACCCAGAGCATTCAAACTTAATAGGGTAATAGCCCTTATTGAGTAGAAGAACCCTATTGATTTTGGGATCAGTAAGTCAAGGTCTCTGGGCCCAGGGGGGAAACATGCATTTTTCACAAAAAAACATCTAGTTTTTAAAGTACTTGTGTTATTTACATAATACTTTCATTTAATATTTCAACAACAACATCGGATACAACAACATAACTCCTATTTAACTATTTTTGAGTTATGTCCCTTTCAAATGCAATCTAATGTTGCATATAACTTTGAAAGTATTTGTCCTATTCACTTAATACTTGGAATATATCATCTGCATGAACAATGACATTGGTGACAAAAAAAATAAAAACTCCTGTTTGAATATTTTATGAGTTATGCCCCTTTCAAATGTAACTTTAACGTGAAACATAATGTTTCCTGTAAAATTGAAAGTACTTGTTCAGTTCACATAATTCTTTGAATATTTCATCTGCATGCACATACCAATTGATGAAGAATGATAACTCAGGTTTCACAATTTTTTTAGTTATTCCCTTTTCAAATGCAATTTTAGGTGACTCGTGTGTTCTGTGGTGTAGTATTGAAATCAACTTGAATAAAAACATTTTATTATATATGATTAAACATAGGCCCACATTGCAAGCAGGTGACACAAGTGTTCCGTGGAACACAACATTCTAGTGTGATATTTTGGGAAACTATTTCTTTTTCTAGCAAATTTATTTACAAGATCTGGACTCTTTACTCCATACATACGATTTTTATGCATGTGCGACAAGTGTAGATCCAGATCAGTTAGCATATCTGTGCCATCTGATCTCAGTCTAAACTGGTTTTTTACCAGGATCTACAGTATTTTTTTTAAAGATACCTGATAAGACTGAATGAGTCAAAACCAGTGTTTCTAATATCGTCGGCAGGCCGGACATTGACCGATTTTCGGGAAGAATGTCCGATTGAAATTTCAAAATTGGGGGTTAAAAAAATCGGTCATGAATAGTGGCCTATAAACTGTTACAAAATAACCTACATGTACATTTTTTCACAGCTTAATCAGCTATTAACCTGTCATTTAACGACTAAACAAGTCTGCTACCATGACAACCACGACTACACGTTCCGTGAATAGCCTGCGGCATAGATGAAATGGGATGTGGTTGGTCTCATTTTAACAACGGGCGGGTTATTTAATTTCCAAAATGGACTGCGCTAGTCAAAGGCTGTTTGACGCCAGAATTTAGGTAGCAATACACATGGTTGTTTTAATTAATGTAAACAATAAAACAGTTTGCATTTTATTAACAGACGTGTTAGTCCGATATGTGCGTAATTCTAACTGACCGATGACCGAAAATTGCGGTTTATCAAATTTAAAGAAAACTTATATCATGCGAATTTTACTTGAACAAATTTGAAATGGCTCAAATGAATATAATTATACTTAAATGTGAAAAAATAGAGTGACTGACTTGCTTACTTACGCATATAACGATTCAAATAAATTTCAGATTAACAAAAATCTATGTAAGCAACATTTATTTCCGACTCTGAATAATGTTGCATATGCAGACTCGCATAAGTTCTTAGATTCAAAAATTACTACATCCGGTAAAGAAAAGAATAATATTTCAACATACCTGTGAACCTTTATTCGTGCTCAGGTGGGAGATTGACTCCAAAAAAGTGGGAGATCAGGGTAAAAAAGTGGGAGATTTTACGAAGCGTTGTTTTATGGTAAACTGTGGAACATTTTTAGCTCTGGATAGTGAGAATATATCAAATTTACTCTTGTTTTTCTTGTCAGATATACTTTTATTCTGAGACCTCTAGTTTACAAACACTACTAAACATAAATAAAATATTTTTTTAATAAATAAATAATTTATTTGTCCTAAAGAATCGACAGCCAAAAAGTTAAACAATCACTATCTTACTCAGGATTGGACAGAAGATTTCCAGGAAAGGGGTTGTTTGTGTCAGTCATATGATGATTTCATACATTCTGGCCCAAGAAGTGGGGTCCATCAACCCCACTGAACCCCCTCTAGATCCACTCCTTTTATCTGTCATATCAAACAGTGTATTCGTTAGTGACCATTACTGTTAAACATAAAGTACACACGGTTTCTAAGTAGCACTTTGAAATTTATCATAAGCATCAAACTAAAGTGCATGTGGTGTCTTTGATGTCCACCAGTACCCTAATGCTAATGACCAACTCGGTAATTTCATTTGTGCACATGTAAGGTGAGAAAATCAATAATTGTTATCAAAACATCAACCTGTCTGAAGTTCAAGGCCATGCATGACATTTCATTGACTGGTAATCCATTTACGACTTCCTGTCATTCAAAAAGGCGCCAAAATATCATAAACCAGTCTAATTTGTACTCACGTGATGAAAGCATGATGGTAAATGTGTTTTAATGGGGAGATTTCGTAAATGTTACATGGAAATGTCAAAAGTCGTGAGAAATAGTATAATATGCGGGAGGCAGGAGATTGGACTGAAAAATCGGGAGTCTCCCGCCTAAGTCAGGAGGGTTAACAGGTATGTTTCAAACAACTATAATACAAGCATGGTGTGATAGACGTATATTTACGTAAAGCGAATACTTGCCTCCCGAAATTCCGAGAGTTAAAACATTTTTAATAACTAAATAATCCACTTCACAATCGCTATGAACACGTTTTATATGCATGAAATGCTTGTGTATTACAACAAAGACGCCAATCGCCGTAAACTTCAAACGTCGCGTGCCGCTCTCATAAATCGATCAAATAATTTTTCGGTCTACAGCTCGAAAACCATTAATCTGTTGAGAGGTTGTAGGATATCGCCGACGAGAAAATATGCCAGAAAAGAGAAATGGATAGGGGTCGGGAGAGTGAAATACGCTGAACGCGGGGATTGGGAGTGGCTGTTCGTTTGGACCGAAAGTGGCTGTTCGTGCGAACCGGAAGTCAGCGAAAAGTCAATTTTAGCGCCAATGTCCGATTGGGATTTTGAAATTTTAGAAACACTTGTCGAAAAGCATTATATAAATTAAACAAAAATCCATGTTTAGGCAAAAGAAAATTTATTCCTAGATTCTCATCCCCGCCCCTTGAAAATCACTCCGCCCAAACGTTTTTATCCCCTGCCGCATAGCGGCTGGGAGATATTGGAATGGTCTTCATCCATCCGTCCGTCAATCCATGCACGCACATTTCGTGTCCGGTCCATAACTTTTCAACCCCTAGAAGGAATTTCATGAAACTTTAGTCAAATGTTCTCCCCATCAAGATGACGTGCAGAACCCATGTTCCAACATGGCCGGCTCAATGTCAAGATCACCAGAGGTGTTTGAAGATTTGAACCATGCATTTACTGTCCAGTTCATATCTTCTAATCCCCTGGAATGAATATCATGAAACTTAAGTGAAATGTTCAGTTCATGAACATGATGTGCAGAACCCATATTCCAACCTGGCTGGCTCAAAGTCTAGGCCGCCTGTGGGGTTTGAGCATATTTCGTGTCCGGTCCATAACTTTTCAACCCTTAGAAGGAATTTCATGAAACTTTAGTCAATTGTTCTCCCCATGAAGACGACATGCAGAACCCATGTTCCAACATGGCCGCCTCAATGTCAAGGTCACCAGTGGTGTTTTTTGAAAAGCCTTGAAGGAATTTCATGAAAGTTGTATGCTTTGTGTCCAGTCTATAACTTTTTAACCCCTAGAACGAATTTCATGAAACTTTAGTCAAATGTTCTTCCCATCAATACGACGTGCAGAACCCATGTTCCAACATGGCTGGCTCAATGTCATGGTCAACAGAGGTGTTTGATGATTTGAACCATACATTTCGTGTCCAGTTCATATCTTCTGAACCCCTGGAATGAATATCATGAAACTTAAGTGAAATGTTCAGTTCATGAACCTGATGTGCTTTCTCCATGTTCCAACCTGGCTGGCTCAAGGTCAAGGCCGCCTGTGGTGTTTGAGCAGGCCAATACTCTGAAACTTATCTTAACACGACATACCCTTGCACTTGAATTGGCTTCCACCTGCCTGCCCATTGCCCAGAGCTATTGTTTGATTTGCTCTTAACCATCCATAACCTTTCCCACATTCACATCTGTGGTGGGGGATATTGCTGTCGATCTGACTGCCTTGTTTATTTTGAAAAAAAAACAACGTAGATCAAAATTTACAGTATGAATCAGTAGAGTAAGAAAACCTGGTATGAAACATTTAAGTGAGAATTGGCAAGTCATAGTTGGCTAGAGGCTTATTTATCTTTGCACTACACAAGCGTCATTAGAAACAGTGAGAATGATTAATAAAAAATAAAACCCGCCCACCCACCCCATTTTTTCCCAAAATTTGGATGAGAATCTAGGAATTTATTTTCTATTGCCTTTTCAACAGGATCTTCTGTAGTAACATGTAGATTTATCAGGTACTATCTGACTGAAATGTGAAGGCAGATCTAGATCTACATGTGGATCCATGCAGTAAAGGTTTACACCATATTCAATTCTTGTACTTTCAGATCCACTGGCTGTCAATCATCAACTCCATGGTGCTGGTGTTCCTCCTAATTGGATTTGTTGTCATCATTCTGGTAATAGTCCATAATTTACTACATATAATAGGGCTTTATCCCTTTACTTGATATTGACCATATCGCCAGAGAAAGTCAGGTGATCTTATCTAGGTAAACAGGTTAACTGGCTGGAAACTCTCACAGTGTTTATTTGCACTTGAAATACACACCTCAAGCCAGTAGATGTTATCATAATTAGAAATTATGATGTTTAATTGGTGTGCCCCAATGCAAAGGGTCTGGTCATGAAGAAGGCGTATCAATGCATCAGTTTCCAAGTAATTTAAAACAAAAGAAGGCAAGAATCCTTTATTTTTTTTCAAAAATGTATAGAATTTGAAGGCCGCGTGTTAAACTGAATGCATAATCTGTTATATCTCAATGCAAATTACTTCATCAAATTCATATTTTTTATACGATTTGTACAATTTGTTGGTGTGCATAAAATTAAGAAATTAGTTCAAGTATTTGTCTTTTAAACTCTAGATTTGGAAGGTAAGAATATCAAAGCAGCTTAATCCACCAAGGACAACTTTTTTTATAACAGTCAACTAGAATATACAGCAAACATTTTAAGATCGCTGACTTCCATTACTATGATACGCTGAGAAGTGTCCTTCCACCCATATTTGCCTATAATAACATGCCTATAATAAAATTCCTATAATAAAAATACAACAACAAGGAATTCTCCCAAAAATAGGCAAATTGACAATAGTGATGACACTGACGCTGATCAGAAAGTGAGGAACGATTTCATGCTCAATCACAGACAGGCATACCTAACATTTACAACCATCAATTTTCACTTCAAAACATTATTCAGTCGAACCCAAGAATGAAACTTATGAAATTTCACACGGGATTACCAACCTTGTGTGTGTTCAACTCTATTCTAGAGTTGTTAGTTCCAAATAAAAACATAAGTTCTATATCATTTAGTGGGACCGACGTAGTTGAGATCAATTTATATGTGGTGCTTATTATTTTGATTCTGATGATGAGATGATGATGATGATGATGATGATAACAACACCAGTTAACCTTTCAGAACACACAAGCTATATATCTGGACGATGAGTTTTTGCATATGACTCCAGAATTTAAAAAGTCATATCCAAGTGTGATGTTGATTATCGATTGTATTAAACACCCTATCAATGATCTCAATATGTACGTGCCTACATATCCTGCAATACCGCTTCAATGTCCACCTATAACTTCTGCATCAGACAATTAAATTGTCATTCACAATTCATTTGGTTTCTCATTTTTCTTTGACTTCTCCATCACTTTGATTTAATACGGAACCTGTCAGTTGTCTTACAAACAAATGCTTTATGTATATAACTTTCCACAAAGAAATTATACCGTAAGTTTATTGAAAGCTTTTTTTCACTTTGTTTTATGTAGTCAAGAATTTAATTATAGAGCATGACTTGGGAATCTCATTTAGTGTTTTAGCCCACTCTATGTAACTTGTAGATGCCATTCTAACTTTAGTTTAAAACAGAGAGCAGAGAATAAATGCATAGATTGCTGCATGGTAAACATGTTATAAATTTATAATTTATTATAAACATTAAACATGTTGAAATGTTCAATTGCATGTTGTTTATTTATTATGGTCTCTATCTTGGCTTATCAGTACTAATTACATGTACAAACAAAGCCCTCTGGTGAAAGCTGATCATTGTATTGCTATTTGTAACACAGCAGCTGCTGGAGATAACATGTTTACCTAGAACAGACCATGTGATCACTTGTTGATACGGTCAATATATGCACTTTCACTCATGTGTGACCAGTGTAGATCCAGATCAGACAGCACATCCGCGCCGTCTGATCAGAATCTGCACTGGTCGCATTTTGGTCTGAAATAACCTAATGAATCAAAAAGCAAACAGTTTAGATCCTGATCAGATGGCACAGATGTGCCGGCTGATCTGGATCTAAACTGTTTGCCCTAGCAACAAAGGTGTATCTATACAGGAAAGGGTTATTGCATGTGCAAACAGTGTAGATCCAGACCAGCTGGCACATACAAGCTGTCTGATTAGGATTTACACTGTTCGCTTCCTGGACTATAATAACCTTATAAATCAAACAAGCAAACTTTAGATCCTGATCAGACTGTACAGATGTGCCAGCTGGTTTTGATCTACAATTTTCACCCTTGGAGAACACCCAAATCCGAATAACCCCTAACCAGCTCTGTATTGTCTCTAAGCAATGGCTTCCGTGTTACCGACTGCCATTATATATTTTCGGAGGAAATTTGTGAGTTCTGCAGTTGTGTTTAGCTGTATAAATTGGACAGCGTGTCATTTTTTTTATATTTTTGTCATTTATTTCTTTGCTGTTTCGGCAAAGAATTGTCACTTCATTAAAGCTGTTTTAGCCCTGTTTTGCAAGTTTAACTGCGTTATTTAAGATTATTGCCTGTAACAAATTTTGTCACTACAATGTGTTAATAACTTAAAAGGTATATCAAAAGAAGATATTTCGAAAAAGAAAATATATTAGGAATAATACCAACCTCCATTTACATTAAAACTAAGGATCAGTAAATTTTACTCGGTACTTTATACCTAGAAGTCTATAAATACAATAATTGAGTGTGAAAATCTAAGATTTATAATCAAACCATAAAGAGGTACAAAAAGGATCTTTAGATCTGATATTAGTGAACCCTTTTCTTCATGGACACAGATTTTATTGCATATTACCAGTTTAACCCTCCACACTTTCAGACATGGCCCATTATTTTTATATACAACGTGCAACCACTGTAGATCCAGATTAAATATTCTGATCAGGTTCTACACAGGTCCCTTTTAGGTTTGTTAGGTTATTTATGACCAAGAAATAAACAGTGTAAGTCCTAATCAGGACGCTTGGATGTGCATGCTGATCTAAATCTACTCTGGTTGCTCATGGCATATAAGCAGTATCTCTAAGCTGCTGTTCACTTCCACTTGCACTTACACAAGAAAATTAAATCCTATTAGAATGATTTTTTTATATTGATTTGTTTAATAGCTATCTTTTTTTCTGCATTATGATATCCAAGATTTTTTTTTCTGTATTCAAATTCAGTTGCTTCAATTTGTTGAGCATTGTGTCAAAGGGAGATCACTTTATTGTAGTTTGTTATCTGTTATCACAAGAGTTACCTCTCTTAGATTCAGCTTCAAAGCTTGATCTCATGTACAATTTTCAAGACTCCATGATCAAATAAACAGATTTTTAATTATTTACTTTCAGTACAAAGATGTGAACATTTCTCTAGACCTTTATGCTCTTGCTAAGGTCAGATTTGCACCAAATTTGTTGGCTGTTGGTCTGATTTGTATGTTGTAGCTGCAAAGGAGGGTATTAGAGTGAGGTTTTGAGTCTGTGTCAGTCTGGATGATAATTCCATCAAACCTTCACTCCATATATACACATTTTAATGCTTGTGGGACCATTGTAGATCCAGATCTGTCAGCACATCCATGCTGTCTGATCTGGATCTGCACTGGTTAGTCAGAAATAACCTAATGAATCTAAAAGTGAACAGTGTAGATCCTGATCAGATGGCACGGATGTGCTGGCTGATCTCGATCTACACTGGTCACACATGTGTTAAAACACATATATATGGAGAAAAGAGTTCAGTAATAATATCATAAGGTTTATTTATAAAAAAACAATCCTGCCAAGATATATTTACATTAATTTCGAACTGTGCTGCAAACTTCATACTTCTTTTTCATTTTGAAAAAGAAAACAACATCCATATTAAACATATCCACTTCATATGCTTATGCAGGCTGTCAAGCGGTTATACTTTTTCTTACTTTTTCCTTCTTTTTATTAGTCTTGTTCCTACTTTTTGCTACATTTTTACAAAAACTACTATTCTTGCATGTTTGTCAATTATAAAAAAAAGAAGATTTTTTTTAGTATTAGGAAAACTAAATCATGGTATAACTTTATTGCTGTTTATGATGCTTTCATTGAGATGAGGCTCTGTAGACCCAGACACACACTCTCTTAGTCGCCATTGGCAGTTTGAAATTGGTGTTGGGGCATGAATTGGATGAATAGTTATATAGTTTGAGTGGAGACTCTGATAAGACAGTTATGTATTCCTACTTATGGGGGAAAAAGTTCCTACTTTTTCCTATTTTCTTCCTTTTTTGTGTCAAAATGGTTCCTATTATTTTCCTCCTTTGAAAAAAGGTCACTTGACAACCTGATTATGTTCTTTTGTGTTTAGTTTGTGATTAGTGTTACTTTCATATTGTCAATGAACAAAATCTTCCTCTCAAGAAGTCTGTTTAATTGCAATTTATTGAGGATTTCTGAACTTACACTATTTTTTTTTATATAGCTACATATATCTATAAGTGAGGTAATTA
This sequence comes from Corbicula japonica, assembly GCA_038501625.1. Lineage (NCBI taxonomy): Eukaryota > Metazoa > Mollusca > Bivalvia > Venerida > Cyrenidae > Corbicula > Corbicula japonica. Next base: position 890,551 of record JAZAYU010000148.1, read on the forward strand.
GACATTCAAAGGCTTTATCACTGACTAATATTTTTTCTTAACATTGATTAGCAATTATATGTTATCAGAATAATCCCATATATTCCTATATCTCATACACAAATATTTTTAAGAATCACAGAATTCTACTGAAAATTCTAACTTAAACGAAAGTAACAACAGAAAAGATAATTCAGTTGTGATTGTGAATTTTCAAAAATATTTTGATTTTTTCCAGATGCTTAACCCTTTCCTGTATAGATACACCTTTATTGCTAGGGCGAACAGTTCAGATCCAGATCAGCCGGCACATACGTGCCGTCTGCTCAGGATCTCAACTTTAAGCTTTTTGATTTATTAGGTTATTTCTGACCAAAATGCAACCAGTGCAAATCCTGATCAGATGGATGTGCCGGCTGATCTGGATCTACACTGGTCGCACATGCTTAAAAATGCGTATATGTCAAGGAACGGGTTAAAGAAATTCAATTTTTCTCAAATGACACTTGTTAATGTTTAGTACAGGTAGAATTGTTAATTTTTTTGTACTGAATATAGTTTCAACTTTCCTTGCTTTAAATATTTCTTTGCACTGCTTACCTCTAATAATTTTTGCTGAATTAATCCTTTACTTCATGTGTACAATTCAGATTAACCTTCACAAAAGTGCAACCAGTGTAGATCCAGATCACATCCAGAAATACTGTAATGAATCTAAACATAAACAGTGTAGATCCTGATCAGACAGCGTACATGTGGCGGCTGAGCAGGATCTGCACTGTTCGCCCTTAAGACAACAGCCATATCCCATGGAGTAAAGCGTTAACGCTTTCCTCCATAGATACACCTTTATTGCATGGACGAACAGTTTAGATCCAGATCAGCCAGCACATTCTTGCCGTCTGATCAGGATCTAAACTGTTTGCTGTATGATTCGTTGGGTTATCTCTGACCAAAATGTGACCAGTGCAGATCCTGATCAGACGGCACAGATGTGATGGCTGATCTGGATCGACACAGGTCGCACATGCGTAAAAAGGCGTATATATGGAGTAAAGGGTTAAAGTCAGTCACTCACTATTGATGCTGGTATGTATTTACTCCTTCAGACACGTGTGTTGAAATCTGACTTTGCGCGGTACAATGTGGACGAGGATGATAGTGAAGATCTGGATCAAGAAGAAAACGGCTGGAAAATCATTCATACTGATGTGTTCCGATTTCCACCATACAAAAATCTGTTCTGTGCTATACTAGGTAACGTTCTGACTTACAAAATAGACTTGCTAAATACCAGGCTTCAGTTTCACGAAGAAAACATGTTTCTTCTCAGATTTCTCAGATTTTTTCTGAAAGCTTTGACTACAGTTTTCTCTGTACATTAGTTTACGAAGCATAAGTTGAATTTTACTTAAAATTGATCTATAACCATCAGCATTTACCTTACATTATGAATCTAGTTTTAGATTTGAGTTTGTTACTTAGATTATCATTATTATCTGAGCATTTAAATGAATGACGTCTGAATGAATATGCAGAAAGATATATTTGTATGGCAAGGTTTATTTGTTTTAACCCTTTCCTCCATATATACGCCTTTTTATGCATGTGCGACCAGTGTAGATCCAGATCAGCCGGCACATCTGTGCTGTCTGATCAGGACCTGCACTGGTCACATTTTGGTCAGAGATAACCTAACAAATCAAAAAGCGAACAGTTTATATCCTGATCAGATGGCTAGCTGATCTGGATCTAAACTGTTTGCCCTCGCAATTAAGATGTATCTGTGGAGGAAAGGGTTCAAATAATATTTGTCAAATGCTATGTTTAGGTGTTGGAATGCAGTTTCTGACATTGGCTACTGGCATAATGATAATGGCCATGTTGGGAATGTTTAATGTACACAGACATGGACAGATCAACTCTGCTGGTGTCATCCTGTATGCTTTTACATCATGTAAGTGTGGTTTAGATACGCTTTTAGTTAATTCTTACAATTAAAAAAAAAGACATGGTAAAAAAATCTGTATTCAGGTATCAAGGTAGACTTACAAATTCACTAGAAATTTGAAATATACTTAGCGTCATAAGAGAGTCAACACTCTGGTAATTGTTATCAGCTTAGAGTGATGATTAACCCTTGCCTAAATATATACAGTTTTATTAAGTGCCATAAGAGTAGATCCAGATCAGCTGGCTTGTTTGTGATTTAATCAGGATCTACACTGTGCCCTTTATGGTCAGAAATAACCTAATAAATGTAAAACAAACTGTGTAGATTCTGACAGCATGATACATAAGTATAGTTTTACTAACTTAAGCTGTGAACTGAGTGGTTTGTTATGCTTGTATTTTCAGGTATAAGTGGATATGTAGCTACAAACATGTACAAAAAGATGGGTGGAGAGAGCTGGGTGTGGAACATAAATCTCACTTCAGCATTGTTCGCTTGTAAGTATTCTGCTTCATTTAAATGAATCTCATATTTTTATTTTAAGATTTTGTAATAGGTTAACTGGCCCTCGAGTCAAATTTGCCCCAAAGTTCAACACTTTTGACACCCTCCTATTATGTACAATACTTATAATTTGATACCTTTCCTAGAATGTTTTTATATGTCCTTCGAAGACAGGTCGTATTATGGGAACACCCATGGCAGGCGGGTGGGCGTCCAGGTGGCGTCCACAGCTATGTCTGCTCAATAACTCAAACAGTTGTTGTCTGATTTTCATGAAACTTGGAGATAATGTTTATTGGCAAAATATTAACCAAGTGTGATAACCAGCAAAATTGCTTCAGGCAATTCAGAGTTATGGCCCTTTATTTATACAAAAACTGACAAATTCGCCTTTTCTGCTCAATAACTCAACAGTTGTTGTGCATTCTTCATGAAACTTAGGGAAAATGTTTATTAACATAATATCTCAGCCAGGTTTGATAACCAGCCAAATTGCTTCAGGCACTCAAGAGTTACGGCCTTTTATTTAAACAAAAAATTAATTATCGGCGGGCATATTTTATGGCACTGGCACTCTTTTTAATTACTGGTGTAACCCCACCCAGTGTTTAGAGTCACACCTACCTTCTGCCAATGAAATGTCTTGCTTCCAATATTTGTAAGGAAGTAATATTCAACACTAGTAGAGGTTAAACAATTACATTATTTGCTGAAACAAAAAAATACAAAGTGGAATGAAGTTGGCTAATTAAATTCAGTTTAATAAGTTTTAATGTGTACATTAAAAATATTTATAAAAAATAAGTTTCTGTAAAGTACAGTTAGCGGTCAGAGATTCAAATCCTGGTCAAGGCCTACACATTATTCTACCTCTTCTGTTTCAGTAGATGTGTAAAATAAGGGGTAAGTTATTTTTCACTAAATCCTCATATTGTCTATTTCAGTTCCATTTTTCCTAGTCTGGGCTATCGTGAACTCGGTTGCGTGGGCCTATGGTACAACACAGGCTCTACCAGTTGGGACCATAATTTTGCTGATGTGTCTGTGGATATTTGGTGAGTGAATGTTTCTAACTTTTACCGGCACTGTTACCTAAAGACGTGAGCAAACGCAAGAAATTGCCTCACTAGGAATGTGCACAATTTATTTAAGTCGTGTAAATAACACATTAACATTATGATAATATGGGCATTGTTGAAATAATTTATTATACACAGATTATAATTACTAACAAACTGTTCTGGTTTGTGATTGGTTTGTGCGAAAATTATATTTGTTTAAGTCGTGTTAATAAAATTAATTAGAACTAACAACGGCTGTTCTCTCCAAATACAGATCTCTAGAACAAAATCAGCTGGTCCGGTTGAGTTGGAGCCATCAAAGTTCAACTGTAATTATAAGGCAAAACTTGTTGGTGAAAAAACCAAGCTTGTAATCTCAATTGTGAAACATTGTGTTTGTGTTTCAGTTGGATATCCATTAACTGTGATAGGCGGTATATTTGGTAAAAACTGGGCCAATGGCTTTGATGCTCCATGCAGGACCAAAAATATTGCTCGTGAAATTCCATCAGTGCCGTGGTATCGTTCAGCATTTGCTCATTGTATGGTAGGGGGATTTCTGCCCTTCAGGTAAGATTTTATTCTTTTTTTTGTCGTTGAGGAGTTCTAAATTATTTAATATCGTATGGACTCTAAGCTACCCTTCAAGCGGCATTACTTCAATTTAACCCGCTCTTATATGAAATATTATATGTATTTGGAACTATAGGCACAAATTTGCAGCATAAGTTCGGGCTAATAAAATTTTAATTTACTAAAATAAATTTGGTCCGTGAGACTAAAAGCGAAAGTAGGATTTTCGAAACGTCACAGAAATCGAGATCGCCCAAGAAGTGGTCGCTTCGTCAAAAATAGGTGCTAAATGTAGCTCCATTATATTTAGCTTCTTAAAAGTTAGTGTTAAAACGATAATTTAACATTATCATTGAAAATCCCGTTGATAAGAAAGAATTTGATCGGACCTTTTGTGTTCTGTTAGAAAGTTTATATCTTGGAGTCTATATGGACAAATATGATTTTTCAATAGTATATTATTACTAAAGTTTAGGGCTGGGGCTTTAACATGCTTTGTGAACCCTTTCCTCCATACATATGCTATTTTACGTGTGTGCAACTACTGTTTATCCAGCTCAGCCGGCACATCCATGCCATCTGATCTGGATCTGCACTGTTAACATTTTTGTCAGAAATAACTGAAAAAATCAAAATGTGAACAGTGCAGTTCCTGATCAGACAGCACAGATATGCCAGCTGATTGGATCCACACTGTTCGCCCATGCGATAAAAGTGTATCTATGGAGTAAAGGGTTAAGTAACAAACTTGCCTTTCTTTGAATTCAGGTCAGTCCTTTTATAGTTTATATTGTTGTTGGCAGAAATTAATTGGATAGAGGAAAATAGTGTAGATCCGGATCAGAATGAATAGATACACAGACTGATCTGGTTGTACACAGTTAACAAATGCATGAATATCCTGCCTTCAATAGGCTAACAGCTTACTAGGGCTGTTATGTTTATACGATTACACACTTTGTCGGGTAATTCCAAATTTTGATCTGCTGTGGATCTAGACCAGTTGATTAATTTTTTGATAATTTTTCATCACTCCATCATTTACCAATTTAATATCAAAACACATTCTGTACCATAGCAATCTAATTTTCTTTACACTTCATTTCCATGCAAAATCCATATATCACAAACTCTTTTTCAAATTGTTATTCAAGTATACAAGGGATATAAACATCAAAAATTGAGTATTTTTCTAATATAAGCAATGGTTTTCCTTCCTTCATACTTAATTTACAACAAAAAACATGAAAAGGCATTTAAAAAACATTTATTAAACTTTCTATATGATAGCTAGTGTTTAACTGGTAGACTTAATGGATTTCTCAGGTTACTGATTTATTCTTTATTTTATTTCAGTGCTCAGATAACTGAACAGATGTATTCCATTATATGTTTATTTCAGTGCTATCTCAGTGGAACTATACTACATATTTGCCACACTATGGGGACGAGAACAGTACACCCTGTACGGTATATTGTTTGTTGTGTTTGGAATACTTCTCAGTGTGACAGCTTGTATTTCTGTGGCCTTGACCTACTTTCAGCTATCAGCAGAGGACTACAGATGGTGGTGGAGATCTATATTCAGTGCTGGGTAGGTCCAAATGTTTTTTTCCTAACCATTTCTTCTAAATACACACGTTTATGGCATGGGCGAATAGTGTCCATGCCGTCTGATCAGGATCACCACTGTTCGCTTTTTTTATTTTTTAGGTTATTATTTTACCAAAACAATGAATAGTGCAGATCCTGATTAGATACCACTGATGTGCCACCTGATTTGGATCTACACTGGTCGCACATGCGTAAAAGGCATATATATGTTAGTAAGGGTTAAACAGTTCTGTATACTCCATGGCATATAAAACTGTTATTCAAGTGCCAACAGAGTAGATCCAGATCAGCCATTTCAGTGCTCTGAAATATTTACATTGAATGTACCAGTATATCACATATAGTATGCTGAACATTGTGATCTGTTATGATTGTTAATTTTTTAAAGATAAAAAGTGAAGACAATAAGAGTACAGATAATATTTTAAGATGATCTATTTAACTAAAGGACCTCAATATCATTTATATTCATGTTTTTGATCAAACAGCATTTTATGGGTCCATAAATGTGTGGATTTTAGTTTGCTGAAGCCCATTTAAGTATTACCACTGATACTGTTTGTTAGGGGTCCTTGCCTTGCCCTGTATGTCAGTAGAGCTATATAGGCTTAACATAGCTCCAGTGCCAGGTTTTTTAGTTAAATCTATTATGACTCAGAACACAAACTGTCCCTGTGATGCGTGCTTAGGACTCCTCCATGAGGTCTGTGCATATGACTGCATATTGTTGAGTCTCAGAATACAGAAAATCAATGTCCCAGGAATAAAGATGAAGTTGTAGAAACAGGGCTGAAGGTTTTAAAGCTGAGATTGGAAACCAGTCTCAAATCTCAAGCATCGAATTGGCTGAAATGGAGACTGGTTTCCATGCTCAGTTTTATAACGTTGGGCACTGGAACACTAGACCAGTGATAAACATGGATTTACAGTGGTCTTGATCAGAGGTATGGGCAGGGATTTTCGCCAGCAATATTGACCTTATGAACGAAAAATATGTTCACCAGATTTATATTGAAAAACTAACACAGATTTGCATTGATTCTGCATGAATTCAATATAATTATAATCATATCAATTTATTTCTTCATCTTTTGCAGGTCGACAGGAATGTTTGTGTTTCTGTATGCATTGTTTTATTACTACAAACGATCGAACATGTCTGGCCTTCTACAGAGTCTGGAATTCTTCGGCTACACAGCTTTAACATGCTATGTCTTTTTCCTCATGCTTGGGACTGTGTCATTTTTTGCCTCCTTAAAATTTGTGCGATATATTTATGTAAATCTCAAGATGGACTAGACAAAAAATTACAGTAGATAAGGAATGGATTAGGTGAAAGAAAACTGAATGGATGTTAACTCCGAGAGCACACCATGAGAAAGTGTTTAAAATGCTGACACTGTGAAAATACTGTCAAATTGAGCAGACATCATTGTTTATTTATTGTACTGGGATGAATTCTGTTTAAAATGATATCAAAATAGAACTTTTGCAAAAAATATCTAAAATATATAATAGAATATGGAGAAATATTTATTAAAGTGTGAAATGGTCAATATTATACATACTGGTAGTTTGGTCTCATGGTTCTTTCAGTTCTTTCAGTTTTGCTGAGGACAAATCATGTACTGGACAGGGTTTGCATTTTTTTCACTTATCTGTGAACCTGTTATTTTTGTGGGTACTAATTTGTTTACTTTTTTCTGGTTGGACTGATCAGGAAATGAAAATTCCAAGAAAAGATCGTGCTTAAGTATGGCACCTTGAAAATAATTCCAATTAGCATTTCATTATAAGTTTCTAAGGAAATAGTTATTCTGTGTCTGTTAACACCCCTTTCCTCCATTAATACAGGTTTTATTGCATAAATCAACAGTTTAGATCCAGATCAGCCAGTAAACCTGTGCTGTCTGATCAGCATCAACACTGTTTGGTTTTTGTTCATAAATCACTAATAAATCATAAAAGGAACAGTGTAGATCTTGAACAAATATCACAGATTTACTGGCTGATCTAGATCTACACTGTTTGCCCATGCCATAAAGGTGTATATAAGGAGGAAAAGCTAAAGGGTTGATATAAGTTCTAAATCTGGGCCAGCAATCATTATACAGTGACTGGAGACAAGTCTAGACTCAAGCTTGTGATTTGTCATTTCTGAGACTGGTCTCAATTTCAGACATAATTGTATGAACTTTGGGGGTTTTAATCTCTTAATATTGCCATTTTGAAACATAGTACATTAAACTTAATGTAACGTTAACCCTGCTACCCCTCAATAAGAGTTTTATCACAAACAGTCTAGATGCAGAACAGATAACCTTCATTTGTCAGCTGATTTGAATCTACCCTGTTCGCCCATGTAATAAAATTTGTATACTTGGAGTAACAGGTTAACTTAATCAGCTACAGAGATTGAAGACTGGTCTCTAGTTTCAGTTTCTATGATTTTTAACAGATATTCTTCACGAACTTGTATAAGCTTGGAGCAGGAACTAGTGTTATATTTATTAGCAGAGGAAAGTAGTAATTTCTTCTTTATCATCTCTCTTCTTTCATAAAGTCATCTTTTTCATAAATTATTGCATTTCTCATCATCATGTTGGTATGGTGTATTTATATTTTATGTTAGGAGGTTAGGTTCCTCCTGTTTCCTTTTTTGATAAGTCATTCATGGATGATCAAGAAATAATTCTGTTTTATTGTTGTATTGTTTTCTATTTTGTTTCGGGAGATGTTTCAGAAATAAAGCCCCAAAATGTTTAGTAATTGAGCTTAAGAATAGGCAGTTAGGTCACATTTACCAATAAGCCATTGTTCAAGGCTAGGTTTTAACCTTTTATTTCATAGGTACGACATTTATTGCATTGGCGAACACTGTAGTTCCAGATCAGCTGGCACATCCATGCCTTTTGATAAGGATCTACACTGTTCGCTTTCAAAGTCATTAGGTTAATTTTTATCAAAAAGCGACTAGAGAAGAACCAGATCAGCTGGCCTAGTGACCTGGCTGAACTGGATCTACACTGGTTGCTCATGCGAAAAAATCTTTTTAGAGGATCAAAATTTTAATGTATTGAGATCAATTGTTGGCAGAATCTAGAAGAATTTCTTTCCAAACAAAACTAGGCAGGAAATAATGGTACTCTTATGATTGTTTTCAAGGTAAAAATCCAGTGCCATTACCACATATATTCAGCAATCTTGAATTATGTCTTATATGTTGAAGTAAGTCCCCTTTCCTTGATATATATGCATTTTTACACATGTGCGACCAGTGTAGATCCAGATATGCCGGCACATACATGCCGTCTGATCAGGATCTGCACTGGTCGCATTTTGGTTAGAAATAACCTAATGAATCAAAAAGCAAACAGTTTAGATCCTGATCAGACGGCACAAGGAAAGAGTTAAATTAATGTGGAGCTACCTTGATTTATTTAATAGGAGTTTTACAGTATTTAAAAAAGATTTAACCATTGACTCTATGCATACGGCCTACATTCCAAGAATGAGTAGCGTAAATCCAGATCAGTCTGCAGAGAATGAAACAGGGAATCTGTGTTAATTTTATGGTTGTTCGAGGAAACCATAGCCCAAGAGCCCAAGGGCCCAAGATCATAAAACTAAGATTGTAGACCAGTCTTAAATCTCAATTATCTGTTTGGCTGAAAAGGCGACCAGTTACTGTTTCAGCCAATCAGATGCTTAGGAATTGTGACTGGTCTCCAGATTTAGTTTTATGATCTTGAGCAAAGGATTATCATCATTCATTACTAGAATTACAGGTTTTATACAAATATTTGTTTTTAATGACTGTATTATGTACACAGTTTTAAATGAATGACTTGCCTGTTTGTTCTTATTACATTTTCACCAAACTGGCTCAATGTTTCAATTATATTATATTATTGTGACATTTTGGAAAAGAGATTGCTATAATTACCGGGGGTAGTGACTTTTTCTCACCAAGATATTTTAAACATACAGTGAAACCCCTCTATTAACACCACTTGTGGGACTAGATAAAAGTGGCCTTAACCCATTCCTGGATATATACGCATTTTTACGCATGTGCGACCAGTGTAGATCCAGATCAGCCGGCACATCCGTGCCGTCTGATCAGGATCTGCACTGGTCGCATTTTGGTCAGAAATAACCTAATGAATCAAAAAGCGAACAGTTTAGATCCTGATCAGACGGCACGGATGTGCCGGCTGATCTGGATCTAAACTGTTCGCCCTAGCAATAAAGGTGTGCCTATACAGGAATGGGTTAATAGTGGGTGGTCTTAATTACAGGATGAAAAATAGTGCAGAACTGTTAAAAGGGACAATGAAATAGTGGTCTTATTGTTGAGGTGGTCTTAAATGAGTGGAGGTCTTAATTAGGGGTTTTAGTGAAATATGAGATGCAGTTATGCTTAAGTTTGCTCTACATACATACATACACTAAACACAAACATTGCAAGCTATGTTTTTTTAACAAGCTTCATGTTTCACTGTTTGTTATTACTGCATTCTTATGTTGATACGCATTCTAGATATTCTATTAGAAACTTGTATGGCAGGTCATATTGACCAGAACTTTTCATTTTGAGGGCTCAAACAAAACTGTCTTCATATCAGTTGAAACTTTATGAGATAGAGTAATTGTATGCTGACTTCTTAATCTGCTGTAATTAGATTGTTTAACCCTTTACTTCATATACTGTTATATGGGTTTTATGGCATTTTTGTTAAAAATAACCCAATGCATCTTAAAGCAAACAGTGTAGATCCTGATCAGATGTGCTGGTTGATCTGGATCAACAGTGATCACTCATGGATAATGGCCGTACCCTATGGAATAAAGGGTTAAAGAATTACGCTGTCTGCTCATCAGTGAACATTATAAATGGCCTTCTCTACTCTTGTGCCCAAGGCTATAAAACTGAGATTAGAAACCAGACTCAAATCTCAAGAATCTGATTGGCTGAAATGGCGACTGGTCGCCATTTCAGCCAATCAGATGCTTGAGATTTGAGACTGGTTTCTATGCTCAGTTTTATAACCTTGAGCATTGGTGTTAAATGTTAAGAGTTTTATCTTGAATGTGTGAATTAAGTTCTTGAAATGAACTTGTACAAATGTGTATTAACTTTTTACTCCCAAGATAAGACTTATGACATTGGCGAACAGTGTAGATCTAGATCAGCTGTTACATTCATGCAGTCTGATCAGGATCTACACTGTTTGCTTTTGATTCATCAGATTATTTCTGAGCAAGAAGCAAATAGTGCAAACCTAGATCATTTGCAAGAAGCAAATAGTGCAAACCTAGATCAGTTGGCACATATGTGCAGGCTGATTGAATCTATGCTGTTTGCACATGCGATAAAACCTGTATGTATAGAGAATAGGGTTCATTTTTGTTGACTCCTCAATTTAATGCCAAGTCCTTTAAACTACATTCAGTTTTTACCATTTATTTGTAGGCCTTTTATTACATCAGCTGCCAGTATAGATCTAGAATAGCCAGCATATCAGTGACTTTGGATCTTGATGTAAACTGTTCATCTTTTGGTCAGATATAACCTAATGAATCTAAAAGCGAATGGTTTAGATCCTATCAGATGTCACGACTCACAAGTGTGCTGACTGATCTTGTTCTATAAAAGCTGTAAAGGCTTAAATTTTGGGCAGATATTAATAGTAGACCAAACAATAAAATGTCTGCTTTGAAATGTTTTATTTTGTATAAATGTGTTTTTGTTTTTATGGGTTGCTTGAAATCTTGTTTAAATTGTGATATGTTTATTTGATTGTTTTGTATAATTATGTATCATTTTAATCTGTGTATTGCCGAATGCTTTGAATGTGATAAAGTTTTATTATTTCACAAAGAAATAAGTGACTTAAAAGTTATTAATCCTTTACTCCATAGATACACGTTTAAACACCTGTGCCACCCATCCATGCCATCTGATCGGGATCTGCACTGGGCACATTTTGGTCAGAAAATAATATGATAAATTTAAGAATAAATAGTGTAGCTCCTGATCACCTGGCACATCTGCATCTACATGGTTTGCACACGCAATAAAAGTGTATATATGGAGTCAAAGGTTATCGGTGAAGCTCACAGCTTCCTATTGTAAAATAAATGTTGATAAGCTATGATATAGGAGTCTTATTCATCTCCAATGTCGGTAGCCTAAATATAGAGGGAGTTTGCGGAGGGTATTGTATAAGCTGTCACATTTTAACCCTTTCCTCCATAAATACGCATGTGTAGGTCCAGATCAGCCAGCACATCCATGGTTTGGTCAGAAATAACCTAATGAATCAAAAAGCCTAAACCTAAACTGTTCGCCCTTGCAATAAATATGTGTCTACAGAGGAAAGGGTTAAAATAGTTCATTGTTTTAAAAACAAATCATGTATATTGATCCAATTGTCAGTCATGAAGTTTAGCACAAAAACTATATCATCTCTTTACTTCATCAAATATGGCTGTTATCCCATGTGCCAACAGTGTCGATCCAGATCAACTGCCACATCTGCACTGTCTGATCAGGATCTGTGCTGTTTGTTTTCTATTCATTAGGCTCTTACCAAAAAGGGGCCAATGTAGATCCAGATCAATGGCACAGATGTGCCAGCTGATCTGGATCTGCACTGGTCAATCAATGGCACAGATGTGCCAGCTGATCTGGATCTGCACTGGTCAATCAATGGCACAGATGTGCCAGCTGATCTGGATCTGCACTGGTCATACATGTGATAAAACCTGTATATGTGGAGTAAAGGGTTCTATGTATGTGATAAATGAACAGAGTTTTACTAATTTGAAAAGCTTTGTTTGAATAAACAATTCAGAATTACAATATATATATATATGTGAGAGTACATAATTAATATCTTAAAATTGTAAACAATATCTAATTGTTAAACTGTACTGTTTATTGTATATACTGGTGATATATAGAGACATGCATTGTACAGTGGAAAGAGAATAAATTTTAAGTGATTTTGTGTTGTATTCAATTTTATTCCATTAGCAAACAGGTAGCATCTGAAAATAAAAATACTGGAATTTTGCTTCTCCAAAGCAAGAATTTTGCACTAACTTGTGAACTTAGAAAAACAAATACCTGACTGATTCTACAATCAGTATTGTTACCAATAACATCCTTTGAAGGCTGTTGAGAATTATACTTATTTTTATGTTAATGGTGCACCTGAAGTAAGGCCCGCCCGGCTAGCTCGGTGGATAGAGCATCGGACTGTCAATCCAGGGGTCGTGAGTTCGATCCCCAGCCGAGGCGGGAAAAATTTCTCCGTGACAATTGAACTCGGACATTGCGTCTGAGAGTCATTTGTCCCTCACCCCTGATTCAAGTGAGGAAGCAGTCAGTCGCTTGCGGAGAAATTGGTTAGTACTGGTTAGAGACCCAGGAACACCGGTTAGGTGGACTGACCGCCGGGATATAACCAGAAAGGTGTTGAAACCAGGCATTAAACCCCAAACAAACAAACAAAACAAACAAGCACCTGAAGTAATAATAAAAATCAGACAGTATGTTTGATTTCAGTATTTTAGCACAAGAAAGAACTGGGGCTAGGTGACATGGGCAATAATGTGGCTTTCCATTACTGCTCAAGAATAGGCTCAATTAAATAGAGCCTCAGGCACGTAGGAGCAGGGGCCGTAGGAGCCGCGACCGCAGCCCCAATATTTCAGCAAGATGCGGCCCCGGCGGCCAAGGCTTCAAAAAAAAAAGAATCTTGCGCCTATGCAATGCCATAAGAAGTAAACTCAAACCACAAGATTGTCGTTTTTATACAAGAAATTGTTATCGGTTTAGCTAATACACAGTTAAGTGTCAACGTAAATGAAATGTTGATGTGTCGGGGATTGCCTTGGGTTGTTAAAGCCACGGTTGAGCTAATCAGAGTTAAAATTTTGTATCAGTAGCGAGAAACAATGTCTTATTCTAAGACCATACTCGGCAAAGTAAAAGAAAGTGGATAATTATGAGCGCTCGAAAATTAATAATATTTTATTTAAAAATATAATATCATTGAAACATTTTATATACACCAATGACTACATAAAATTGTTGTATATAATAAGTAACTTATTGAGTGCTATGCTGCCAAAACCATCTCTTCCTCGGCCCCAATGTTCAAATCACTCCTACGCGCCTGAGCCTGTAATATTTTCATATTTGTCATGTTCAGTGGCTTTCAGAGTTCCCTTTGTTCAAAGAAAATGAGACACAATAACACAGCTTTGTCTGTCATTCCATTATGTATTTCTTCATCTAAAATTAGAAAAATGCCAAAGAAACAGTAGTGGGAATCCAGAGAATTACAAGGAGTCTAGTGGACCCTTAAATATTTACATAATAAATCAGTACAAGTATCTTGAACTGAATGAAGTAACAAAGGAAACAAGGTTAAATGGTATATGCCCTTCAATCTACCAAGATGTTGTCTGAACTAAATTGTGCATGTTCATACACTTTCTGTATGTTTAGAAAATACATGTATATAAATTGTTAACATAAGGTTACATGCTGAAATGTTAATTGCAGTTATAGTTCGATTTTGACCCGTGAGCTGTGACCTTTTTGGACAAGTCCACTGTTTTAGTCCTAAATAGGTAAAGTGCGTAAATTTACAGTTACCGTTCAAATTACTAAACTTATATGACTTTTAAACCTGTTCAAAGCAGCAGCTAGTAGTCACGACGGAACAGCTCAGTGGATAAGGATCTCGAGCTATGAGGCACAACATTGCCAGTTCGAATCATATAATAGTAACTTTTTTGTTGTTTTTTTCTTTCATTTTCTTTTTATATTTATAATTTTGTTCATATGAATATATTTTATTTATGGTGTTGTTTTATCTTTACTTTTTTGCAATTCCTTTATAATTTATATTTTTGTTGAGCAGCTTGCTGTGACGCGTTACAACTCTGCCTGCACCAAAGGGCGCTAACGCATGTGAATTCTGACGTTCTGTGAACAAGTGTAGTAAATTAAACCTTTTCATTACATTCTCTTTCTTTTATTTACATAATTTAAAATCATTTTCTGAAATGTTTCGCATCGTCCGAAAACTGTTTTGAGTAAGTTTCTTTTACTGCGACATCTTAGCAACTTACTCGATGAAGCTAATTTTCACGGTTTTATGGCATTTTTGTCGGTGTCTATATGAATGTTTTAAAAAAAATGACAAGAAAAAAAAACACCCATGGGGTTGGAACACACAACCTCTTATGCCAGAAATCAGAAGCGTCACTGCCATGGCCATGAAGCTGTAAGTTTCAGGGTGGTACAATTTCAATATTATGAGCTATGATGGGAATATCTAACTTCCCTATTTTGTGGAATATTCCAAAAATCTATAAATAAAAAAGTACATTCACGGCTCATTGCGTAAAATCGAACTATAGTGGTCAATGAAAAAACAACTAATATTAGAATCTTTATAATGGCAACTTTCACATAGTCACGGAGAAAATAACGTCGCATACATATTAAGATAGACTTCGCATTTAAGTGTGAAAACAAACGCTTATTCTAAGGCTTGGATTCGATTTTTATTCAGGGACAGCGCGAACGCAGTCCCCACACAAACAAATTGCGTACCCGAGTTACCCACATTTGGGGCAATCGCAGGCGTCAGCCCAACCGAAGTGCAATGGAGGGGCCTCTTCCTGGGGAAACCGCCTTGCTGATCACGGTATTCCCTGTACCAGGTAAGTATGCTTGTAATGACCCGATATCGCTATTTATAGTATTTCCCAATAACAGTGCAATGGTTATAGGTCATATAGAAGTACCAATATAGAAACACACAATTTATAGTCATGTATATTAATTCATAAACTAAAGAACAAACAAAATGAATCAATAGGTTTTAAAGATTTAAATTTCCTCTTTTTAGAATAAAAGTTTTATGATGAGACTTTGATGTATAAATGATAAAATCAACGAAAGAATGTTCTTTTACTGAATTTAGTTTATATTGAAATTAATCGACGATAAACGGAAACTTCCGGAGCTGTCCTCGCGCTCAATTAACTATACAGTACAGGTTATACACCACTAAATAATGGTGATCAGGTCTCTAAATAATTTTGTGCAGGAATTTGCGGACTAGTTACAGGAAGTCAAGCCTGATTGGTAGAAAATGAAAATAAATATTTTAGAAAATTATTTTGAGAAAATATAACGATTTTGTAGTAATTTGAATACAAATAATATGAAATTGATGTCTTAATCGCAAAATTCACTTTTATGTCGCATATACTCATTATTTAAGGTTATAATGCAAATGTTATCATAATTTGATACTGAAACTATATAAAAAGACAAAGAACAACAGTGAAAAATGTTAGTATCTGTTAATTGTTGTTTTCAATGATATCAGTTCTTCGCAGTCAAAGTAAGTGTGACAAGTCATGTTACAGTACTTCAGTATCTAGACCTTCAAACATAAAATTTCGGTCCACAAAGAACATTTAAAATATTATATTATCATAGACAAACATCAATTATCATGTAATTAAAATAAAATAATTTAATTTTTATTTCACTGTCTCTAGAAGTACGCATAATAATCGTAAATTAGAGAATGACTACTAGTTACTTAATAAGTTTTCATCTCACTATTGATTTCAGGGACGGTATACATGTATATCAGAAAACATCTGATATATTACACCAATCTGATTAAAATCATCTCCTGAAAACCGCTACGCTATCAGCTTGTTAGATCTGACTTTAGTGAGATTGTATTACCCCCGGTGCTCCACGATGAAATCTGAAAAGTAAATAGGTAAAGAACGACAACAAGAAGATTGTGTAGCAGAGCAGTTGTTTCCGTCCTTAGCCTTATATTTCAGTATAAACTTGTAAACATTTTCTTAAATTTTATCATTACTGCACCAAATTCTCACAATTAAACTTTTATTCTATACAGAAAATAGAAATAATGAACGAAAATTGTTTTAATATGTTACAGATTTATTGTCATAAATTAATGTACACGACTAGAATTTTTAATATTAGTACTTGTCAATGACTAGTAACCATTGCACTGTTATTGGAATGTACTATAAATAGCGATATCGGGTCAATAGAAGCATACTGACCTGGTACAGAAAATACCGTGATCAGCAAGGCGGCTTCCCCAGGAAGATGCCCCCCATTGCACTTCGGTTGGACTGACGCCTGCGATTGCCCCAAAATGTGGGTAACTCGGGTACGCAATTTGTTCGTGTGGGGACCAGACATGGGGCGAATTAAATTTTAATGCTAATGCTTTAATAATGCATTACTTGTTGTCAGTAATGAAAGGTAATGATTAATGCAACAGATTTAGCATTATTTTAATGCTAATTTAATGCATTACCTATGCCAAAATGCTGTAATGCTTAGCATTATTGAGCATTAATTGGATTTTGTGTAACTATTAGATTTTGTTGATTCATTTACATATATATATATATATATATTAAAAGTTACTTTTTAATGCAAAGATGCTCTTAATATGTATTATGTTATTAGTCTATTACATATTATCTTATTTATAGCAAGAGAAAAACATGGTTATAACAGTTATTAGTAGTTTGATATATGTTCACTATTAGTAAACTTGTGTGATTGTGAAGTGTGCAGACGTACTTTCGTTAGCTCAGAGAAAATGGATAGTTTCTTGGACTTTAACTAAACAGATCTTCGGAATAAATATATGATCGTGTTGTGCTTTTCCTGGATATTAAAAGTTTGTGAAAAAACAATGGAATAATATAATATTTGAAGGTATATTTAAGATTTTTCTTGAAAACAATAGAAATTTTTGTGTAATACAGAACTTCGCTCACAACTACGAAGAACATTTTATTTGACTGTGTCACTGATCACTGATGACTGGTTATACCAAATCAGTATGCAAGAACTAACCTAACGGTTTATCCTATTGTTGAAATAATTGCCTATTGAAGATGGAATGTTATCAGTCACCAGACGGCCCGATAACATTCAACAGTCCAACTGAACTTTGCAGCCCAATCATCGGTATGAATGACAAACAATATCATACTCTAGAAAACGCGTATGGTAAACGGAGAATCTCAGGGGAGAATACTCGCCAAAATAGTTATGGTTCTCTTCCTGTTTACCCAACCAACACGAGCCCTGAACAGACACTTAGTAAGCAAATATTAGCAGATATGATGAATCCAAATGTCCCACAATCTATTTTTTACACGAAACAGGTCCGTGCTGATATAAATCCCAATTTCTCCCAAGCAACACCAGAATATTATACAGATAGTCAGCAGACACCTTACACCACTTCCCCCTATACGTCCTCGCAAATCCCAGGAACACAATTATGTTGCGTACTAGACAGAGAGCTTCTTAATCTGCCGAGAGACTTGTACGTTGCAAAGTTACTCAGACTCACCAATGAGTCCGAGTCTGACCTCCTCTCATACAGAGATCTACTTTCTCGAAGAGCACGACCGCTTGAAAACTGTCCATCCGGGCGACTTATCACACGGAGAGGATCCAGGAAAGAATCGGTCTGTGTTAAACTTGCTACTGACTGCTATATAATTGATTCTTTCATAAAAGGAGGGGGAGGGAGTGAAATAGAAGCATTATTCACCAAAACAAAACAGCAGCCAGTTACTGATTGTAATACACCCAATAAGGAAAGTGAAAATAAACATAATTCAATAGAATTTCAGATTGAATTCAGCAAAATTTTAACAAACATGATAGATTTAAACAAAAAATACACTGAAATCAAACAAGAGCAGTGCAATTATAAAGAACAAATGAAGACACTCAACCTTGAAATTAGGCGACTAAGCGAAGAAAATCTTAAACTTTATGAGAAAGTGAATTTATTTACACAGCAATATAGTGAATTACTGAGTCAAAACAATGAACAAATTAATTTCATTATGGCAAATGCTTTACAAGACGCAGCGGGTAAAGCGCAGCAAGTAGACACTAGAGAAAATTGCGATCAAGATGATACAAACAAGTTCATAGCAACAAAACATAGACGATACAGAAGTAAAAAGCACGGCACCAGCACATGTAGACCCTACAATAACACTAACGAACCACGTGACAGAGATAACGATAAACGACCGATCCTCACAATACAAGGAATACAAAACTGACTCAAACTCAAACCACTCACCTGTACATGAAGCCACTAACGACAACACACCATCGTACGCAGATGTGCTAAAAATAAACTTAAAAGAAAAAGCATCAGAAGACACTAATTCCAATCCGGCGGTGAAACGTTTAATGATACAAGACCCGGAGACCAAACGATGGACCAGATCTAGTTCAAACACAAAAATTACTGAAGACTCGTCTAAAATAAATGTGTCAAAGAAAAATAATTCTGTTGGAATCAAAATTGAAACGGTTCCCATCACTAACAGAGAAACAAAGCTGCGAAAGGAATTAACTTCTGATTCGAAAGCGTTTAAAGCCGCCAGTAAATTAGTGCAACCTATGGAGAAATCATTGAAATTTAATGTAAAAAGAACAAATATTTTTAAAGGCCAATATACAGGAAGAGTAAAACGTTATTATGTGGGTGGAATCCACCCCGATTCAACAGACGGCGGCCTTGAAGAATATTTGACAGAGCGTGGAATAAACCCAACAGAGCTTTCGCTATTTGAGAGTAAACGAGGCAACTTGTGTGCAAAAATAACTATACCATACTACGAAGCTCATATTATTGAAGACTCTGAATTCTGGCCTCGTTTTATGCGTTGCCGTCAATGGCGAACCAAAAACATGTGGAACCAAAGACAGACAGCGGACTACTCACACTATGACAGTCATGACAAATACGAGAACTTTAACAACAGAAGCTATGAAAATATAAGCTACGCACGTGATGACTACCAAAACGGTGATGTGGAATAACGTAACCAGTACAAGCAACACTCATGTTAAATATTATAATAGGTGTGACTTGTGTTTTGTTACTTAGAACGTTAGAGGCATCATGTCCTCGGCAGCTCGCTCAGTCAACTGCTGGATGAGAATAATGTTGATGTAGCTTTTATTACTGAGCACAAGTTGTTTGAACACTCAAAATCTTTTATCGACTCGATTAATTGTCGGTCATCAGGATGACCGACATATTATAATGGACCAAACTTGAACTTTGAAGGGTAACACCGGTTAACAGCGGCACCGGACGTGGTCACTTTAGACAAAGCCGCCCGTCTAGAGCTTGGGAATGCTATTCCGTTCCCCCTATTTGCAAGAAAAGTCTTCTAAATGTTGATGAAACCATATCTGGACGTTGTAGTAACATCAAATCAGAAATTGAGCCGATATATAACGACATGTTAAATTATATAAACATACGTGTGTTGTATTTTCTACAGGGTGTAGAAAAAATGTTATGCGTCTTTTTTTAGAAAGTCACGTGATGAAAACCTTCATAGCAAAATATTATTTGTGTATAAATTGAACTGTTACGTTATTTGATTCAAACAACTGTTCAGGATGATCCCATATATGAAATAGATTCAATCCGTTATATTGATTTTGTTGGTCAAAAGCAAGACATCGTTTATGTTTTTCTTAGAGACTAATGAATATCCGGGCGTGCTCGATTGGGCTGTCGGAACTGTGCCAGAATCAAATTCCGACTCTTCCACAGAATCTGCTTGACTGTTTCACTGCGCATGTCTGTACTTTCAGCAGACAGCGACAGTAGTAAATCAATTTTGTCTGGCGATTATAGTCGCCAGAGAATCCTTAGCGAGCTTCAGTTATCTTTCCTCGAGGTTTAAAATAGGCGGTATTCCCCAAGCTTGCAAGTAAAGTACATACTGCTGCTGGAGATTAACAACACCAGTTGGTGTTAGATTTAAAAATACAACGAACTCGGAGTCATATTACAAGATGTATGTTTACCGTTATCACAGCAGAGTTGCTGATAGCAATTTGATGCCACTTAAATGTCGGTCACTGATTTATTGCCATTCATATGTTTGGAATGCATATTATGATGAGATCTGTATCTGTATTGTTACGACGCTTGTAACCACTGCTGGCGTAGTGCGTCGGGGGTTTAAATGTTAACCATTCGAGTTGCACAAATACTGCACACTGTTTGCCATATCCTGTCGTTTAGGGCGACGTTTACACCTTCTAGATGCTGGTTTAATACAGTATAAGCTGTACCTCTTCTTTTCTTTTTTACAAATGGTTTATATTTACTCTTTAATCAAGTGTTATGTTGAATTATTGTAATGAGCAATAGGCTTAGTTGATAAGAAGCTGGAGAATTGTTTTTAATAGATACAGAGAACAGGCTTGACGTAATCCAGAAGCCAATCAGAGGCCTCTAGTTTTTTGGTTTACAACAGTCGTTTATTTTCTGATAACGACGGAGAAAGAGTCTAAGAATCTGCCAAACGAGTGAGATTGGATGTCGGAACAGAATCATGATAGGTTTTTATAAAAAGTGTTACATAATTGCATGTTTATTATATCTTTTGAAGTCTACAGAACTCCTAATGGTCTTAATAAGCCATACTTCATAGTTCAACTAAGTTTTCCTAGTTTTTAGATCAGTCAACAAAAAGCAATATTTATAATTTACTGAAAAATAACACTATTTCTGGTATTTATGTTGGTGAAATTCTTGGCGTAGTACTGAAATGTAACCATTATCTTATTTTATGGCAAAAAAACCAGTATCTAAAAATATTTCAGTTTGGTGCAGTATAAAACACTGACCGATTCACACCACCTATTTCGATGGAATGGGTAGAACGCTGCCAGAACACAGTTCTGACGCACTCGATTGGAGTTCTCCCTGTTCTAAATGTCGGAATTTCCAATCGAGCACGCTCCGACTTTTGCGGGAAAGGCTGTCTGTAAACAAAAGTTTACAAAAAGCTAGTCGGTCATTAGCATACACTTTCAACCAAAAATGTATTCAAAAATCTAGAGTTCAACAACAAAATTTCGTCACTGTCCTAGGGTGGGGGATGAGCAGCCTGACAGGGACTCAAATTATTAAATTTACTATTCTGATCTTCAACAATTTCGTTAGAATGCTGAACTTAAACATGTAATATTGGTGGTTCTCGCACATTTTCCTGTTTTTGTTTGTTAGTTTTAATGATGTCAATTTCAGTGTTTGCCATGTTAGATGACATTATGCGGGTTTCAAAAAAACTCATGTCCATGCATTGACTTTGAAAATTGATGAACACTTCTACCCATGTGTTAATTTTAAAAATTTCTTTCTTGTGGTATAAATCACCAAACATACGGTCGTGAAACAGTAGAGGCTTATAGTAAACGAGGAGATGTTTTAAACAAGCATTTAGGAGGAAACGAATGCTCAGAACTTGCTTAATTGTCAAAATATTGTCTTTTAAAGAGAGATTTTGTTTTTTGCGCTTTCCAGTGCAAATGTTGCGAATGTTCTCAGAAGTTAACGGAAGTTTAGCGAAGTGAGGTGACAAAAAGTACAAAAAAGGGGGGATCAGCGATTTTGCCATTTGTTTGCGATTTCCAGTGCAAATTTGGTGAATGTTATCAGAAGATACCGGAGGTTTAGCGAATGTGACATGGCCATTGTTTAAAGTAAACATAGGAGATCAGCATGGGCAATATTTTTATCTAATATCATAAGTGTAGTCAATTGGGCGGCGCAACGCTAAAAGACAGTCATACGACCAATAAGCTGCGGACGAGAGAGATAAACGACTAGGATGGCCACATGAGGTTATGATTACACATTCAGCGTGGAAGCATCAATAATGATTTTGTTTATTGAACTTGTCTGATATCAATTTATAGGATAAATGGCGACACGTTACCTCAGTTACAAGTACTTAGTTAGTCAAGTTTGTTGAAATATAATTTCAATCCATAATTACACACTTTTGCATTTCACGAGCGCACTATTGAAATAACCTGAGATGCGAGAGTTTAAACCTAGTTGGTTTGATGACTACCCATGTCTTCATTAGTTATGAACATTACATTTTATCGTTTATTCGCAATTACTCATTTAGAGGGACATTTATATACATGCATTATGCTCTTTCTCAAAGATTTGCATAAAAGTGCCTCGTTTTGAGCTTGTTGCACAAAAACTGCCATGTTTTTTTTTAGATCTATCTATTTCCCTGTCCTTTTGATATCTAAGTTGGAGCTCTAATTACGATGCGGTATTTTATGTTTTTGATATGCTTTAAAGTCTTTAACAGGCTCAATGAAACCGAGCCTGTAATATTTTCACATTTTTCGTCTTCGGTGGTTTTCAAAGTGACCTTTTAATCTATTTTAAGAAAACAAAACTTAAACGATTGTTTTGAAATAGAAACTTGGTAACCACTCTACACGTGCTTTTGTATTTTTATCATTTAAACTTTAACTATTTAATTTATGTTACAAAACTTTCGCCGCCATAAAGTTCAAAACTTGCCCTTGAATATATGCATTATTAACGAAATACGAATTGATTTATTTTGATTCCCATATTCCCTCTCAAAACCGCATATATCTATGCGTTCTCTTCTTGGGGTCTATAGTGAACGGTTGGACTCGTCGAAGTTGCAATCCAAATTGAGTTTTACTTGTAAAAGATTTCCGGGGATGCCCGTGACCCCAATGACTGCTTCCCCATACACATGCAATATAACGGATCTGATTTCGGTCTTGGGATACTAAACGATAACATTATTTTGACAAGTACAGTAAGGTAGACAACACAAGCACTATCATTTCTATGTAAGGGCGATCTACTAGAATATACTGCAAGGAATGCAAAACCAGCCTTTAAAGTAAAGAAAAAAATGTTTTCAGAACAGTGGCATAACGACAATTTTTATGATGATAGATTAATTTAAATACAAATAGTGCTTCTTGAGTTCCTTTAATAGTTTTACAGAAAATCGTTCAAACAAAAACAAAAGATAATAGCAGCATAAAGCTTAAGTGAAAGTAATAAATGCATCAGCATCCTAATTTATTGTTTACTGTCTTTTAACGCTCGTCAACTTCAAGTTTGACGAGATCTGCTGAACCAACTAAAACTACATTTTATGAATGTTGGTAATGAATACTGAATATTATAAGCGTGGCTTTTCTCTCAATGTACAAATAAGTATCAACTGTGGAAAGTTCTATGGTACCTCTTTGAGCATTCGCGTTAATGTAACATATTCATCAGATTCGCTGGTGCTTAAACAACGTAATTATTTCTACACGTCCTGAAAAAAAAATTACGTCTACTAGAGACATGATTATTTATATTGATGCCTTTAGCCCGTACACGTATTCTTCATGTTTCAATAAATCAAACATCAGCCGTTCAACTTTGTTTGCATGCTTTAAAGTAACAGAATTGTACAATGTTTATATGTTCTCTTGTTTATGTTTGTACATACAGAGAAATGTAAATGGAAATAAACTTGAAACTTGAAACATCAACTAAATTCACAAATAGTTTGTCAGATACAGTCTGTGTGACTTTGATCGACAGAAAACTGGCCATATCATTGACTTACATTGGTCCAAAAGTAAATACATACCTACTTATTCTTTTAATTTATTTGCTAATGACCGACTAGCTTTTTGGAAAGCTAAAACTTGTAATAAATATAATCATTATACCTGTCTGTGATGACAAGTATGATTATTTTGGACCAATACGCTGTGGTAAAGGTGGTGTATCGGTAGTATATAAAAATGAAATTGAATTTTCAATAAGAAAATTACGCGAACTTGAAAGTAACAGAATAATAGGAGTAGAAATACACTGTAAGAACGAAATAAGAATATTTGCCTTTGGAATATACATGCCACCGGTAAACTATCCAAACGAAGATTATGCGGATTGTATAAGTACATTACAAGCAATTTGTCACGCTTATTCCGAAATAGGAATAGTCATTTTCCTCGGAGATATGAATGCTGAAGTACAATATGAGAGTAATAATCGCAATATTTCATTTAGAAATAAAAACTTCACTGAGTTCCTTAAACGAAATGATATGATTTCTTTAGCCCAGTCTGAAAAATGTATTGGTCCTAAATACACATACTGTACCACAGAAAAGTATTTAGATCATATAGTTATATACTTAGCTGATACAGACTTGATACAAACAACGAAAATACTCGAAAATGATCTATTCTCGGTCTCGGATCATTTACCTGTCTTGACTATATTAAAACTTCCTGTTACCCTTATTAACATAATAAAATCAAACATAAGTTTTGCATGGCACAAAATTAATCAAAGTCACATTGATGCTTATCAATCAAACCTAAGTACTTTATTGCGTAAAATAAGTAAAGCCGATGTTGACACAATGTATGATAATACTGTCTCATCTATTATCACGGCGGCAAACATTTCACTTCCGAAAAGTAGTTACAACAAACATGCAAAACCATATTGGACCTCAAAAGTAAAAGAGGCACATACGAATCAAAGGAAAGCTAGAAGGGAATGGATAAATGAGGGCAGACCGAGGGGACCGAGCAATAAATACTATACGAACTATAAATAAAAAAAATACGAATTTATTTATCTTCAGAAAAAAGAAATTCAAAATATTGAAAACTTATTCATTACACAGTTAGAAGATGCCGCCGAATGCGACAACAGATTATTTTGGAGTTTGATTAAAATGAAAAAGGGGAGAAAACTCCTCACATGTACACAAATAGAGACAGAGAACGGAATAACCCGCGACCCAGATAAAATTGCGGATACTTTTCGCGACTTTTATAAAAACTTATACTCCCCATTACAAGAACCCCATTTTGATGAACAATTTAAGATAAACATCGAAAATGCAGTACAGCAAATTAAGTTAACAAATAAGCAACTACCAGATTGTCCCGAAATCTTACCATGCCTCAGTGCAGATGTCACTAATAAGCATGTTAAAACACTTAAAAACAATAAAGCACCCTCGTTTGATATGATCTGTAATGAGCATATCAAACTGGGGGGCTTTCAACTTCTAGAAACGCTTGCGGAGCTCTTCAACCTTATCATTGAAAAAGGCATAATCCCTCAAAATTGCAAAAAGGGCATGATAATACCAGTATTTAAGGATAACGGAAAATTAAGAACTGATCCCAAAAACTACAGACCAATTACGTTACTACCTTGTATCTATAAACTTTTCGAAAAGTTACTCTATGAGCTTCTTAACAACTGGATAAAGGATAAAAGCTTAAAATTCCCCAACAAACAACAAAATGCTTATCAACGTCATACCGGATCTATAACCGCGTCATTTAACCTCCAAGAGACAATTTATCATAATTTAGAATTGCATAGCAATGTGATTGTCTGCATGCTTGATACGAAGCAAGCATTTGATACCGTGTGGTTAGACGGAGTTTTCCACAAATTATATAATATAGGTGTTACTGGGAAAATGTGGACATTACTAGTAGACGCACACACCAGTATGTATAGTTGTGTTGCTGCAAATGGTATACGCTCGGATTTCTTTAATGTAAAACAGGGAATTCGACAGGGAGGGGTTATTTCGACCTGGATCTATAAATTATTTATCGATGGCCTTTTAAATGAACTAGAACAAAGTAAAAACGGTACATTTATACTAAATAACGCAACTGGTAACACAACGTTAGCAGACGACATTGCCCTGTCTGCTATATCACCATACTTTATGCAGCAAATGCTTAATATAACGTATAAATACACTCAAAAATATAGGTATGTTATTAATGCCAGTAAAAGTCTTTTCATGATATTTGGTAATAACTCAAAATCCCAAAAAGAATTGTCGTTCAGCCTTGGTCCTGATACAATCATCCAATCAAGAAAAACCAAGCATCTTGGAATCCACTTAAATGATAAAATGTCGGACAATGATAAAGTTGAAAACGCTCTACAGAACGCCAAATCTTCTTTATTCTCATTGTTATCGATAAAAATAGACACGTATCGACTTAATCCAATCACATCGGCTTCACTTATAAGCAAAGTTTGTTTACCTCGCTTACTATACGGATGTGAATTATGGAGTAATCTTAAGAAGTTTGATTATAACCGCCTAGATAGATTTCAGAGATTAGCTGCTAAGAAAATACAAAAATTTCATATTCTGACAAGAACAGATATGTGTCTTAGTATGTTAGGTTGGAGAAATGTTGAATGTGAAATTGACCTAAGAAAACTTATGTTCCTATGTAGATTATGCAACATGCCTGATACAGTACTATCTTATCATGTCTTCAATGCTAGGTTAGCACAGTTCGTTTGTTCTATCGAAAAGCGACAGAAAGGTTTTATTCCCGATGTTATTAAAATACTTCAAAAGTATACACTTTCACATCACTTAGTTGAATACCTGCAAAGTGGAATTTTCCCAACTCATCGAATTTGGAAGTCACTCTGTAAATACTCTATACGTACTTTTGAGCATAACAATTGGACTGCGAGAATAAACGCAGACGACTCTTTTCGCAGGTTTAAATTTTTACAAACAAACATTGAACGGTCTATTTTGTGGGAATGCGCAAACAACACAAAAAGCTTATATCATGCCTATAAGATAAGCAAACTTTGGATAAATAAACCTTATTCTCAATCGGAAACCTTTCTATGTGAATTATGTGGAGTTGTAACAGATGACGCGTTCAAACACCGTACATTAGAATGCTCTGAAACAGAAATCAAAAGAGAAAAGTTTTACACTTTAATCTTAAGTACTTTTGGAAATGATGCATTAAGTGAGCTTTTAAGTGGTAACAATGAAACCAAGTTCCAAAAATTAATAGGCAGACGATTATTATCTCTTGATAGCAAACAAGTACACAAACATTTTCTACGCATAGCAATAGAATTTGTAATTGACAGTTCAAAGTTCGACTGAGATCATTTCATTAAAGTATTTTCACATCAAAAAGATCAGGAAAAACACAGTATCTTAGTTATAGCAAATAGATAAAGATATACTAATAAGTACAATTTATTAGACAGTAATAATTTTATCTAAATAACATCAATTGTTCTATTACGTTCCGTTTCTGTACAATTTTATGTACTTTTGTCTCTGCATACTTATACGTCTTATTTTACATGGCTTGTATATCTGTCATGTTTATATTTATGCTACTGTCATGTTGCCATTCATGTTAGTTATCATGTTTGTAATAATGTCATGGCAGGTTTATATATGGTGTGATCGCCTTGCTTGTATTGATATTAGAAAGCATGTGTATGTTCATGATATCTGTAATACATGTAGTTGTATTATGTTATGTATAATGCTTGTAGAGCTATATATGTTAGTTGTCAGGTGATTGATTGCCTTGTTTGTATTGTTGCTAGAATGATCTGTTCTATACTATCTGCCGTGGTTGTATTCATGTTATTTGTCATGTTTATATTTATGCTAGTTGTTTGTATTCATGTTGAGTGCCAGGTCATTAACATGTTTGTATTTATATGCCTGTTATGTTAGTATTGATGTTAGATGGAATGGTTGTACGCGCATGCATGTTCTTCTTATGTTTGTATTATGCTATTTGCTATTCGTTCGTATTGTATGTTGCTAATCACATCATGTGGAAATAAAGAGAATATAATATAATATAAGTAACGAAGGATTGGTGTGAAATAAGGTTAAAATGGTATATGGCCTTCAATCTACCAAGATGTCGTCTGAACTAAATTGTGCATGTTCATACACTTTCTGTAAATTAAGAAAATACATGTATATAAATTGTTAACATAAGGTTACATGCTGAAATGTTAATTGCAGTTATAGTTCGATTTTGACCCGTGAGCTGTGACCTTTTTGGACAAGTCCACTGTTTTAGTCCTAAATAGGTAAAGTGCGTAAATTTACAGTTACCGTTCAAATTACTAAACTTATATGACTTTTAAACCTGTTCAAAGCAGCAGCTAGTAGTCACGACGGAACAGCTCAGTGGATAAGGATCTCGAGCTATGAGGCACAACATTGCCAGTTCGAATCATATAATAGTAACTTTTTTGTTGTTTTTCTCTTTCATTTTCTTTTTATATTTATAATTTTGTTTATATGAAATTATTTTATTTATGGTGTTGTTTTATCTTTACTTTTTTGCAATTCCTTTATAATTTATATTTTTGTTGAGCAGCTTGCTGTGACGCGTTACAACTCTGCCTGCACCAAAGGGCGCTAACGCATGTGAATTCTGACGTTCTGTGAACAAGTGTAGTAAATTAAACCTTTTCATTACATTCTCTTTCTTTTATTTACATAATTTAAAATCATTTTCTGAAATGTTTCGCATCGTCCGAAAACTGTTTTGAGTAAGTTTCTTTTACTGCGACATCTTAGCAACTTACTTGATGAAGCTAATTTTCACGGTTTTATGGCATTTTTGTCGGTGTCTATATGAATGTTTTGAAAAAAAATGACAAGAAAAAAAAACCCATAGGGTTGGAACACACAACCTCTTATGCCAGAAATCAGAAGCGTTACTGCCATGGCCATGAAGCTGTAAGTTTCAGGGTGGTACAATTTCAATATTATGAGCTATGATGGGAATATCTAACTTCCCTATTTTGTGGAATATTCCAAAAATCTATAAATAAAAAAGTACATTCACGGCTCATTGCGTAAAATCGAACTATAGTGGTCAATGAAAAAACAACTAATATTAGAATCTTTATAATGGCAACTTTCACATAGTCACGGAGAAAATAACGTCGCATACATATTAAGATAGACTTCGCAGTTAAGGTAAGACCTGTGTAATAGGCACTATTAAGAACCCAACATCTGATTATATTTTCATCAACTGCTTCATACCACTGACTTGTATGCAAAATTTAATGATTTTCACCGTGTAGTTTTTGAGATTTTTAGCTTTTTTATTTTAAAAAAGTGAGAAAAAACGTGAAAGTATCCAAATTCTTTAATCGGTGACAAAATTTTTTGTTATTGATAAATTCAACCTTAATTTTTTTACAGTTTATCCAAAATATGTTATATTTTACTAAACCAATTTAAGATATAATATATAAATACAAAATTTATCTTAAAATGACATTTTTTGACCAAATAAATTTAAAAAATGCATTTTCTATATTTCACGAGACTAAATTAATGAAAATTGTGCAAAATCCTGATTGGTGAAATATACCAAACTTTACCATTTTTAACTATATACCTTAAACAAAATTTAAACAAAATTTCAGAGAAGTTTACCGTCCAGTTTTAGAAATTTTCAAATTGATGACTTGAATAAACACTATTCTGATAGCCAAAACCCCTTTAATCTTGATTATTTTGCTTATTTTAGTTTAAATCATGAGAATTTTATATTCAATGACAGAATTACACAGGAAAAAAAGAAATATGCCTATTATTTAAGCTCTAGGCTTACAAAAAAAATAGCTTCCAGTGGGATTTGAACCCTGGTCCTCTTGCTTGACAGAAGTCTATGCTAATTTACTACTATGGTTACCTCCCTTGGATACTCTTCTGGATATAGGTATTCATTACACAGGTCTTACCTTATGTGTGAAAACAAACGCTTATTCTAAGGCTTGGATTCGATTTTTATTCAGGGACAGCGCGAACGCAGTCCCCACACGAACAAATTGCGTACCCGAGTTACCCACATTTGGGGCAATCGCAGGCGTCAGCCCAACCGAAGTGCAATGGAGGGGCCTCTTCCTGGGGAAACCGCCTTGCTGATCACGGTATTCCCTGTACCAGGTAAGTATGCTTATAATGACCCGATATCGCTATTTATAGTATTTCCCAATAACAGTGCAATGGTTATAGGTCATATAGAAGTACCAATATAGAAACACACAATTTATAGTCATGTATATTAATTCATAAACTAAAGAACAAACAAAATGAATCAATAGGTTTTAAAGATTTAAATTTCCTCTTTTTAGAATAAAAGTTTTATGATGAGACTTTGATGTATAAATGATAAAATCAACGAAAGAATGTTCTTTTACTGAATTTAGTTTATATTGAAATTAATCGACGATAAACGGAAACTTCCGGAGCTGTCCTCGCGCTCAATTAACTATACAGTACAGGTTATACACCACTAAATAATGGTGATCAGGTCTCTAAATAATTTTGTGCAGGAATTTGCGGACTAGTTACAGGAAGTCAAGCCTGATTGGTAGAAAATGAAAATAAATATTTTAGAAAATTATTTTGAGAAAATATAACGATTTTGTAGTAATTTGAATACAAATAATATGAAATTGATGTCTTAATCGCAAAATTCACTTTTATGTCGCATATACTCATTATTTAAGGTTATAATGCAAATGTTATCATAATTTGATACTGAAACTATATAAAAAGACAAAGAACAACAGTGAAAAATGTTAGTATCTGTTAATTGTTGTTTTCAATGATATCAGTTCTTCGCAGTCAAAGTAAGTGTGACAAGTCATGTTACAGTACTTCAGTATCTAGACCTTCAAACATAAAATTTCGGTCCACAAAGAACATTTAAAATATTATATTATCATAGACAAACATCAATTATCATGTAATTAAAATAAAATAATTTAATTTTTATTTCACTGTCTCTAGAAGTACGCATAATAATCGTAAATTAGAAAATGACTACCAGTTACTTAATAAGTTTTCATCTCACTATTGATTTCAGGGACGGTATACATGTATATCAGAAAACATCTGATATATTACACCAATCTGATTAAAATCATCTCCTGAAAACCGCTACGCTATCAGCTTGTTAGATCTGACTTTAGTGAGATTGTATTACCCCCGGTGCTCCACGATGAAATCTGAAAAGTAAATAGGTAAAGAACGACACTCGCATGAAGTAATGTTTATTTATAATTTTACTTTAAACTGATTCAGTGTCATTGTAAAGTTATTTGAGGTTATGACAGATTTCAGGAAATCCGCCTGTAGTGCAGATGCAGGTGACATAATAGTTTAATAAGTTGACAGTGTAGTCCTTTGTCAATACTACAAACTAAATGTGTGAAAAACAGCAATAAATCAAAGATAGCAAGATAACAAAAGTGTGTCAAAAAGCAAAAGATGCACTAGTCTATGTGTACTGAGAAAAGTTTTGTTGTAAGTTCTTGAGGTGTCACTTTAGGTCTTCACACTTTCAGATTGATACCGTGTATATTAAACTTTGGGTTCAACAGTTGTTTTTTGAAGATGATCCCTTTTGTACTTAATATTATACTGATTGTTGACTTTTATTGTCAGTTCACTTGTGAATAAAATAATGATTAATTTAATGCATTACTTTTTGATATAATGCTAATTTAATGCATTACTTTCTCAAAATGTAGTAATGCTAATTTAATTTAATGCACAAATTTGACAAATAATGCTAATTTAATGCATTACTTTTAAAAATAATTCGCCCCATGTCTGGTGGGGACTGCTGAGATATAACTGTAATGATCAGCCTGGCTAAAATCTTCATTTCTTTGGAAATGTTACCTTATTCATAGGCCTGTAACTGCGACCTGTTATTCTTTTCATGAAAATAAATTCTGCTCACATTCTGAATCGTTGCAGTTTATCTTTAATGTTTATCCTTTCCAGTTTTCGCGTGACTGTCGAATTTGACATTTGTAGATATCAGGATATTATAAAGACCCTGATATAGTTATATTTTCAGGCATAACATACTAATGATATTTTTACCATGTAGCCTTAATTTTTATTTTAAATATTTACCAAAATTTCAGAAAAGGTGCAAGAGCGTTCACTAGGTAGTATTTACATGGTAGGACAGAATATGTATCATTGGATAAAGGTCACATACCTACTTCTTGTAATTGAATTTTTATTTTGAAAATAACTTAACTTTTAAGACAAACTCCTTCAAAGTTTGGGCATTATCCTACCCAATGAGCATTTTTTTAAACCTTAAATACGAATGTTAATGTCCCCAGTGGCAAGAGTATCATCTTACTATTTGATTTAACATTGGACTAAGTTGATCGGTTCTATGGTGTAATGGTTAGCACTCTGGACTTTGAATCCAGCGATCCGAGTTCAAATCTCGGTAGAACCTCTCGTTTTGGTTGACAATATGATTGAGGATTCATAAAACGTATTTTCACCAGGGTGTTTGTTTTCCCGTTATGTCTATAAAATTACCCATTGTTTTCAAGGATTCTCAGCTTTAAGACAGCTTTAGTTACTGTATTTACCTAACATGGATATTTCCTGCATCATCATCATCATCATCATCATCATCATCATCATCAATCTTATTAAAGTCAGATATAACAAACTGTTAGATCTGAAGACGACCCGCAAACGCCGTACATAGCGGTTTTCCCCGATTACTATTTTCTGAAACTGTCAAGATGAGAAGCATGATATATAACGCTCGCAAAATGATCTGAAGATGTCATTACAATAGAAATGAATGCAGTACTACATAAAACATATATAATTATCATATGTTAAATATGTCTTACGCAGGTTGTCAACACTTTCCATGGTTAATAAGTTACAACACTGTATTGACTTTCACTTTTGCGATTTTGTAGGCGATTAGTTCAAAGGGTTGGTGATAAAAGCACGTTTTAGTTACTCGTCGTCAGATCCTGAGAGCATAGCGGTTTTCAGGAGATGACTTCAATCAGATTGCATCATCATCATCATCGTCTACATTTGTTAGCAGCAGCAAATTACAAAGAAACTGCAAGCGACAAAATTAACATAAACATGATATTAGGAAAGGTCTGTCAGACTCATAGCCACAGATTACTGTTTTAAAAGCAATGAGTCAATTGTCTTCCCTCGGAAAAAAGTATTCTGAAATGCTTCCATTATTGATATGTTATTGACATCCATTAAAACGACCTAGTACAATTCTTTTGAATGCTATTTATCAGCAATAAATAATTGCATTATATTGCAATATGTAAGTAAATAATCGAAATATCCGTATACACATTTACTCGTGAGGCTATCTCTAAAATCTTGCTTTTTTCGCTATCTAGCGTAAACACCGACTTCCGGATTCTTGGGTTCCAGACAATGGGGTCCTACCGATATACAGAGTTATCTCAATATTCTGTCTAAATTTACCTCCCTTTGTAATGTGCACCTGTCACTGGGTAGTTCCCGTCTGAGATTTACAATTAAAACAGACCTGCAGTAATCATCCGTTGTCCTTTAAAATACGTTTTAATAGGGTCTGGTTGGGTAGAGATGAGCATAATGCATAAAAACGTTTGATTATTATCATTGAATGGAAAAATAGATAGTTTTTAAAGTGCAGCGCATAATATTTAAATTTTCTCTTCTAACCATTTTAATATGTCGGAGAGGTTTTTGTTTAACATCGTTGTGTTCGACCCCTTCGGTAACTAATAGAGTAAAAAAAATGCATTCCTAATGCTTAAAAATTGCTGATTTGAGGAAAAGAAAAGTTAGAAAACCTTAAAAAAGGGTAGTAAACTTTATAACACATGATATAAAATAAAGTTTGACGTCTGTCAATGAAACGCCCGTTCACTTTTATAAATGTTCTTTCATGCCAATGCAACATTTTTTGCCAGAAATTTAATAGATTTTTCAAATAACTGAACCTTATCCAACAAATTGAATGCACAACATTCGGTTAATAGATTTGTGCCATGTTCGTATTGACGTATTTTTCAATATACTGCTCTTTTTTCTCCAAAAAGTTCCTTCCTATTCTTATACAATTAAGAACATATTCAAACATTGTTTCATAATGTTTTCACGTTTATCTATTTATTTCTGAAAAAAATTACTTCATTTAGTTTGACAATCAATTTTGTATCAATAAATAAAGATATGTTTGTGTAAAAGTTCCCGTGTTTTATTTAATTCAGTTCGGAGCGCTTCAAGTTTCCAATATCATATAATCAATGTCTCGGGTCTCAAACATTAATGTGACAGTTAATTAGAATATTTTAATCTCTAGTGAGTTTCCTAAAACAACAATTTTACCCCCAAAAGCAACGTTTTCAACCTCTTACAAATCTACAACTGAACTTAAAAAGGCCTTTATCACACCTCCAGCTGGTAAAACCCAGTCTTGCTAATTAGATTACGTAACATGGTCATAAAACACCAGGCCCTTTTCTTAATAAGAATTGTTTGGATGACTTATTGGTGATTGCTGAATACTTAAGTGAAAGTTTTAAAAAGCTATTATAATTTCCATGCCTGCCAAAAACAATTAATAAAGCATCCGTGAAGTTACGTAGGTAAAGTTGCATTTAGTTATTAACTTAAAATCAATTTACAAAGATGATGTTTATTTTTTATATGTCTTTTCATTTTTTTGGTTAATTCGACAATGCATTTTAACTTCAAAAGCACTTCGAGACTTTCTATTTACACTTTTAACGCTACGCTTTATTACCGCTTCTAAACCGGAACTACCCAATCAGCAAGGGAAACCACTCTCAATGAGAGGTTACTCAGCATATCGGTAGGCCCCCAATCCTGAAATTCAGGCCATAAGATCACTTGTCCATCTCTGCGAACCCCGGAAGTTTCAAAGATATCGGATTATTCCGCAAACACGTTTACACTTTCTCTGCACTTAATAACGGCTTTTTTCGCCTCGTAGGGCCCAATTATTTTCATAACCCGTGTCGCTATGTATTTTTTTATTTTGATGAAAGCTTAATTTTCCTAGAAAAACTCCTTCAGAGCTTGTGCAATACCCAAACCAATGAGCATGTTTGCGTCCCCGTAAAAACAAATGTAAATGTCCCCGGGGGCAAGAGAAATGTTTTATATTCCGCTCTAACGTCCTCGTTGTCACATCGGTTCTATGGTGTAATGGTTAGCACTCTGGACTTTGAATCCAGCGATCCGAGTTCAAATCTCGGTATAGCCTACTGTTTTTGCTAACAGTATACACACAATGAACGTCCTCAGCGTCACATACATTCATTTTAAAAGCAACCTACTGTGGATTCATTATACGTGTTTCACACAATTTTCCGATAATCCGCAAACCTAATGAAAGTTACCGATAACTGAATTTAACACTGGCGTTGCGTTACTTTAACGAAAACTTTTGGAAGAAAAAAGTTAAGAATATGCAAATTATAAAATAACCCCTTTTCTTAAAAAACCTTTACGTACAGATAGCTTTATTCACCAATTACACAGACGGTCGGTGCCCAAACGGTTATTTTATTTTAAGTTACTAGATGTTTTGATCAGTTGTCTTTACTCTTTCTCTGCACTTAACAACGGCCTTTTTCGCCTCGTAGGGCCTAATTATTTTCATAACCCGTGTCGTTATGAACTTCTATTTTTTTTTAAACAAAGCTTAATTTTCCTAGAAAAACTCCTTCAGAGCTTGTGCAATACCCAAACCAATGAGCATGTTTGCGTCCCCGTAAAAACAAATGTAAATTTCCCCGGGGGCAAGAGTAATGTTTTATATTCCGCTCTAACGTTGTCATATCGGTTCTATGGTGTAATGGTTAGCACTCTGGACTTTTGAATCCAGCGATCCGAGTTCAAATCTCGGTAGAACCTACTGTTTTGGCTAACAGTATACACACAATGAACGTCCTCAGCGTCGCATACCTTCATTTTAAAAGCAACCTACTGTGGATTCATTATACGTGTTTCACACAATTTTCCGATAATCCGCAAACCTAATGAAAGTTACCGATAACTACATTTTACTAAAGGTTATTGGGGGGCATTGCCCCCCAATGATTTTACATGTGAATTTTGGTCACATGATCAAAATGGTACCTCGCTCTCTATCTACTTATATATTCCAACGCGGTTACCAAAAGTGAAATTCGATCATTATACCTCGAGAGAGTTCACTGAGTTTATGAGACGGTGTAGCGTGAAATCCGTCAGCCCCATGAGATCCTTCAGCGCGCATGCGCAAACCAATGTTGATATCCGGCGTGGGAAATGTCAGAACCAACAGAATAGAAATTTGCCGATTATTTACTTCATATTTTAGTAGGATAATGTCGTTATACGCCAAAATGGTAAGATTTTATGAGGTACAACATGACTAAGTTATGAAATTACACTGACACTTTATTTGGTTTCAGAAAAGTTCAGGCAAAAATCCATTCATTCAACGGATCCTGAAAGTGAAAGTGAATAGATATATAGAATAGTTGGGTACGGGGGGGGGGGGGGGGGGGGGGGTTGAAAATGGATTTATTATTTTGGTGCATTTCGGATGAGATTTTTTATTATTGTTGTTGTATTAACCTGCTTCTAATCTTATGAACAAAACAAAATATAAGACAAATGTGTGAAAAGTAAAACAAATTACAGCAAAAAAGGGGTTTTAAATCGTGAAGCAGGCCTGCCAAATCTCCGGATTTTATCTGGAATCTCAGGATTTCAAGTAACTTCTCCAGATCTCCGGGTTTCTAGTCAAAATCTCCGGATTGGCAGAATTCATTTATAAAATTCTTTGAAGAATATAATTGTAAAGAAGAATATGAGAAAAATATCATCATCAACAACAACATCATCTTCATCATCATCATCATTTTTGTTAAGTCACAGTCATGGTGAACAGCAGAAACAAGACAATAAAACAACATCATTATCATCGTCGTCGTAATCATTGACATATATAGACAAAATCTCCGGATTTTTAATGAAGAAGTTTTGGCAGGCCTGGAGAAGAGATATTAATTGACTGAATTTTTTAATGCTTACAAGGCGAAATAAACCTTAATTCAATCAAATATGCCTGAGGAAGATGTTTACATCCAAATAGGCTTAATAGACCCGTTTCCCAATACCATTGTAATACGTGTTTTTATCACTACCAAATTATAATATATTTTCTCATAAAATGTGTTGAATCTGCTGCTTTCATAATTTTTTGCTTTTGAAATGTTATTTCACATTGCAATTTTCTACTGGTTTATTAGTAATTTCATTTGTCATCCATTTTTGCGACGTCTATTTTTGACATACCATCTAGTCTTGAATCGTCTTTGCAACTACCCATTAAAATTTAAACTTAACCCTTTCTTCCATATATACACCTTTATTGCATGGGCCAATAGTGTAGATCCAGATCAACAGGAACATCTCATCAGGTTCTACACTGTTTGCTTTTAGATTTATTTTGTTACTTCTGACCAAAAATGAACAGTGCAGATAGTGATCAGATGCATGGATGTGCCAGCTGATCTGGATCTACACTGTAAACATATGCTATATAATTTGTGTATATAGAGTAAAGGGTTAAGTTGATACACAAGCTTTAAAGAAAACTATCAGAATGACTGCCAGACTTCAATCATGAGAATTAGGTGAATATCATACTTTCAAGTAGAAAATTTCAGAGTGGAATCATTAAAATATTAGTATTATAATTTATGTTCAACTAATTTGTAAGATAAGTGTGAACATCATGTGATCTTCTATTTAGCAATGACATTCTATACTGCTCTGGATCTTTTTTTCTGATATAACTTTGAATTTTATTGTACCATAGGTCCATTAGAACAATGCTTTTAAAAACAATGTCAAATTGCAATTTACAGCTGGTTGGTATGTTAACATCCTGTCATAAAACTTTAAGGGTACATGGGAGGAAAAGCCTTATCAAAGAAAGACTTGTAAAAACAAGGAATGTGTGAAAACAATCTGGTTAAAACAATGTTTCACATGGTACATAGGAGGAAAAACGTTATCTAGAAAATGCTTTTAAAAACAATGTCAGATTGAAATTTTCAAGTACATGTAGTTGGTACCTTTACATCCTGTCATAAAACTTTAGTGGTACATGGGAGGAAGAACTAATCTAGGCAAACCTAGGTTCAATTACAATTTAATCAATTATAATTTATTACTCTTTTTCAAGTAATTGAATATAATTAATGATTAAAACAAAAATCAATTATCTTAATTGTAATTAATTAATTAAAATCCGAAAAGTGAAATATAATTGTCAATTAAATTCAATTACTCGTCTATTACATTAAGTAAACAGTAATATAATATTATGGCAAAACACAGGTTATTGTGCAGTATCTATTGTCAACTAATTGCAATGTTCACAAACTAAAAAAAAAACAACAGTTAATAAGGCTAGAGTAAGAAATAACCTGCATACAATAATTTGACTTAGAGTTAGGCACTTGTCCCTCTCGGTTGCTGTTTTCAAGGTGGCCAGACACCAAAAACAGTAAAAACCTATATTTGAAGCAGCAGTTTTTAACCAGTACCGGTACCTGCATCTTTATTCGTAATCCCTAATGAAAAACTGAAGACATTTACCCAATATCT
Organism: Corbicula japonica; assembly: GCA_038501625.1. Classification (NCBI taxonomy): domain Eukaryota; kingdom Metazoa; phylum Mollusca; class Bivalvia; order Venerida; family Cyrenidae; genus Corbicula; species Corbicula japonica. Next base: position 929,569 of record JAZAYU010000148.1, read on the forward strand.
GGTAAAGCTTAATTTGATAAGACTCTTCATTCTGTTCAGAATCTGTTGAAATTTGCATAAAAAATCAATGAAGAATGCTTTTGTTATAAATCCATGATTTACTTGACTTGAATCATTGCATAATATTGCATTCCTGTGTACATGGATATAACAATTTACAACAAATAAAATAATGTAATGCAACTTTTATTTATTTCTAAATGGATATGGCTTATATCTCACGTGTGACTAGTGTAGATCTATATGACTATGAGTCTGACTGATTTCATGGGTGTGTTGAAAATGTGACAACAGTGATCAGAGATTCAGAATGTCTGTCTGACAGATCTCATGGCTGTATTTTGAATGTTGGTGATGATTATAATGTGTTCTTATCCCACAGCTGTGGTCAAGGGGGTCAGAATGTCTGTCTGACAGATCTCATGGCTGTATTTTGCATGTCGGTGATGATTATAATGTGTTCTTATACTCGCAGCAGTGGTCAACGGGGTCAGAATGTCTGTCTGACAGATCTCATGGCTGTATTTTGAATGTTGGTGATGATTATAATGTGTTTTTATCCCACAGCAGTGGTCAAGGGGGTCAGAATGTCTGTCTGACAGATCGAGGGCTCAGCGCGAAACTATCGTATCTGCATTTTGTAAAATTGTTCAGGAGAAAGAAAAAACTGTTTTATTTAAATGTAAAATATTTCATTTTTTTGAAAATCTGTAATTGAGCATCAAGAACCAATCTGATCACAAGACTGATTCTTAAAATACAATTAAAAAATGTGTTCTCATTAAATTTGAAAATATGTCAGATACAATAGTTTCACGCTGAAATTGCCATAAATTGAACAAAAACCTCAGCGTGAAACTATTGTATCTGCAATTATTTTTTTTCTTTTTACAAATAAAGATCATTTTCTGAATAAATTTAGAATGTATATATTGTTTTTGTTAAAAGTAGATAAATATTTGCTATTTATTTTGTCATAAATTTATCTTTTATTGTGCTCAGCGCGAAACTATCGTATCTGCATATTTTTTTCCAAATGTTAATTTCATTATTGATTTCACTCCCAATCTATATTTCATGGCAGAATTCAAATATTAATGTTGTTATTGCTTGTTTTGTGTCAATCTTAAGAGATAAATCATGAAAAGACTTTGAGACAGAATTAATGTTTTAAATTATTTGAAGCCCACAATGTATTTGCTCACTAACTTAAAGACAATTGCTACAGCTTAAAAAAAATGTTTTAACTTTTTATATTTAAATGAAACTTCAGCATATTGTGAGATACATATAAAAACTATAAGAATCTTTTATTTCATCAACTGAAAAGAATACTATGATTTTCAAATCTGAGTTGAGCCTGTTCTGGGCACACCTTTTTTTATTAAAAAACAACAACAACTAAATAACACTTACATAATCTGAAAATCCCTTGTTATCATTAAAACAGCTTTGCAACTTAACCATAAACCATTCATTTATTTGTAATCATCAGGTATGTTTATTAAAATTATAAAACCATGTTTTCTTTAGTAAATAAATGACTATAAGGCTTTTATTTTTACAAGTTGAAACATTTATCTGGTTTGCAAAATAGTTTTTGATATGTTTTAAACAACTAGTATTTCCAAACGGGCATGGTAACATATGCTTTGCTGATCTATTTTAAAATAATGTTAAATGAGTATCTGAGTAAATTTTAGACAAATTCTATTGTTCAAAAACATGGATTTCTTAAATTTCATGTAGAAATGCACTTATTTAAAACAACAACAACATTCCTTTACCCTGAAACATTTCTTGAAGTTTGAAGTGAAAACAGATTGTTTTGCAAAAATTTTCTGAATTTACAAATCATGTTGTACTTAATTTAATGTATACAAAATACAGTGTTAACTTAAGATTAATTGTGACTTCAATGAGGTTCCTTTTTAACTGGGTGTTCCTACTCCATGCAGTGAATGTCTCAAACTTAATAGCTCAATAAAATTTTAACAATCTCGGTTATATGCCTTTTTTTGTTTCATTTTTTTAATATTCAAGAAAATATCCTTCAATGCTGAACAAATCAAAGTCTATTGGTATAAAAAAAGACAAAACTGTAGCAATCTATTTAAATTAGTAAACATAATTAACCATTGGCAAACAGTGTTGATCCAGATCAGCCTTCCCATCCATGCAGGATCATCACTTCGGCTTGTCACTTTTTGATTCATTTTAGTGTTTTGGACCAAGAAAATACCAGTATAGAATAATTATGTTTTAAAAGTTCAGTGTTGAATATTGTGATTGTTAAATAAAATTGTTTCTACATAGTTGCAAAGTAAAAAACTTGTTGCTAAATAAATAACTGCCGTTTAACCATGAACATCATGAATCCCATTGCAGTCCAATCAGGACCTATACAACACAATATAATTAATAAAAAAACAATAAGCCTAAGTCTATATCTTTATCTAACTGCATGGATGTGATGGCTGATCTGGATCTACACTGGTTGTTAATGGTCTATTATGTTCACTGATTTCAGTCAAGTTAGTGTGCAGATACGATAGTTTCACGCTGAGCACAATAAAAGATGAACTTGTAACAAAATTAATAGCAAATATTCCTCTATCTTTACCAAAAACCATACATACATTCCAAATATATTCAAAATATCTCCATAAAATGATCATTCTGTGTGTAAAGAAAATAAATAATTGCAGATACGATAGTTTCGCGCTGAGCAAAAACCCCTATCGCAGATACGATATTTTTCACTTTTTTAAATTTTGAAAAGAAGATATAAGATTTAATCTATACTTTTTTGTCAGATTATGGGGACTATTAAAACAAGTCAAAATATGAAATAAAACCATTTTTGATAAAAAGTGCAGATACGATAGTTTCGCGCTGAGCCCTCGAGATCTCATGGCTGTATTTTGCATGTCGGTGATGATTATAATGTATTCCTATTCTCACAGCAGTGGTCAAGGGGGTGGGAATGTCTGTCAGACAGATCTCATGGCTGTATTTTGAATGTTGGTGATGATTATAATGTGTGCTTATCCCACAGCAGTGATCAAGGGGGTCAGAATGTCTGTCTGACAGATCTCATGGCTGTATTTTGAATGTCGGTGATGATTATAATGTGTTCTTATACTCACAGCAGTGGTCAAGGGGGTCAGAATGTCTGTCCCACAGATCTCATGGCTGTATTTTGCATGTCGGTGATGATTATAATGTATTCCTATACTCACAGCAGTGGTCAAGGGGGTCAGAATGTCTGTCTGACAGATCTCATGGCTGTATTTTGAATGTCGGTGATGATTATAATGTATTCCTTAACTCACAGCAGTGATCAATGGGGTCAGAATGTCTGTCTAACAGATCTCATGGCTGTATTTTGAATGTTGGTGATGATTATAATGTGTTCATATACTCACAGCAGTGGTCAAGGGGGTCAGAATGTCTGTCTGACAGATCTCATGGCTGTATTTTGAATTTTGGTGATGATTATAATGTGTTCTTATGCTCACAGCAGTGGTCAAGGGGGTCAGAATGTCTGTCTGACAGATCTCATGGCTGTATTTTGAATGCTAGTGATCATTATAATGTGTTCTTATACACACAGCAGTTGTCAAGGGGGTCAGAATGTCTGTCTGACAGATCTCATGGCTGTATTTTGAATGCTAGTGATCATTATAATGTGTTCTTATACTCACAGCAGTGGTCAAGGGGGTCAGAATGTCTGTCTGACAGATCTCATGGCTGTATTTTGAATGTTGGTGATGATTATAATGTGTTCTTATACTCACAGCAGTGGTCAAGGGGGTCAGAATGTCTGTCTGACAGATCTCATGGCTGTATTTTGAATATTGGTGATTATTATAATGTGTTCTTATCCCACAGCAGTGATCAAGGGGGTCAGAATGTCTGTCTGACAGATCTCATGGCTGTATTTTGAATGTCGGTGATGATTATAATGTGTTTTTATACTCACAGCAGTGGTCAAGGGGGTCAGAATGTCTGTCTGACAGATCTCATGGCTGTATTTTGAATGTTGGTGATTATTATAATGTGTTCTTATCCCACAGCAGTGATCAAGGGGGTCAGAATGTCTGTCTGACAGATCTCATGGCTGTATTTTGAATGTCGGTGATGATTATAATGTGTTTTTATACTCACAGCAGTGGTCAAGGGGGTCAGAATGTCTGTCTGACAGATCTCATGGCTGTATTTTGAATGTCGGTGATGATTATAATGTGTTCTTATCCCACAGCAGTGGTCAAGGGGGTCAGAATGTCTGTCTGACAGATCTCATGGCTGTATTTTGAATGTCGGTGATGATTATAATGTGTTCTTATACTCACAGCAGTGGTCAAGGGGGTCAGAATGTCTGTCTGACAGATCTCATGGCTCTATTTTGAATGTCGGTGATGATTATAATGTATTTCTATACTCACAGTAGTGGTCAAGGGGGTGGGAATGTCTGTCTGACAGATCTCATGGCTGTATTTTGAATGCTAGTGATCATTATAATGTGTTCTTGTACACACAACAGTGGTCAAGGGGGTCAGAATGTCTGTCTGACAGATCTCATGGCTGTATTTTGAATTCTAGTGATCATTATAATGTGTTCTTATACACACAGCAGTGGTCAAGGGGGTCAGAATGTCTGTCTTACAGATCTCATGGCTGTATTTTGAATGTTGGTGATGATTATAATGTGTTCCTAAACTCACAGCAGTGATCAATGGGGTCAGAATGTCTGTCTAACAGATCTCATGGCTGTATTTTAAATGTTGGTGATGATTATAATGTGTTCATATACTCACAGCAGTGGTCAAGGGGGTCAGAATGTCTGTCTGACAGATCTCATGGCTGTATTTTGAATGTCGGTGATGATTATAATGTGTTCTTATACTCACAGCAGTGGTCAAGGGGGTCAGAATGTCTGTCTGACAGATCTCATGGCTGTATTTTGAATGTCGGTGATGATTATAATGTATTCCTATACTCACAGTAGTGGTCAAAGGGGTGGGAATGTCTGTCTGACAGGTCTCATGGCTGTATTTTGAATGTTGGTGATCATTATAATGTGTTCTTATACTCACAGCAGTTTTCAAGGGGGTCGGAATGTCGGTCTGACAGATCTCATGGCTGTATTTTGAATGTTGGTGATGATTATATTGTGTTCTTATAATCACAGCAGTGGTCAAGGGGGTCAGAATGTCTGTCTGACAGGTCTCATGGCTGCATTTTGAATGTTGGTGATGATTATAATGTGTTCTTATACTCATAACAGTGGTCAACAGTGTCAGAATGTCTGTCTTTCAAATTGCATGACATTGTGTGTATTTTGAATGTTGGTAATGATTATAATGTATTCTTATTCTCACAGCAGTGGTCAATAGGGTTAGAATGTCTGTCTGACAGATCTCATGGCTGTATTTTGAGTGTTGGTGATCATTATAATGTATTCTTTACTTATACACACAGCAGTGATCAATGGGGCCAGAATGTCTGTCTGACAGATCTCACAGGTGTATTTTGAATGTTGGTGATGATTATTATGTATTCTTATACTCACAGCAGTGGCCAAGAGGGTCAGAATGTCTGTCTGACTTATCTCATGGCTGTATTTTGAATGTCGGTGATGATTATAATGTATTCCTATACTCACAGTAGTGGTCAAAGGGGTGGGAATGTCTGTCTGACAGATCTCATGGCTGTATTTTGAATGCTAGTGATCATTATAATGTGTTCTTGTACACACAACAGTGGTCAAGGGGGTCAGAATGTCTGTCTGACAGATCTCATGGCTGTTTTTTGAATTCTAGTGATCATTATAATGTGTTCTTATACACACAGCAGTGGTCAAGGGGGTCAGAATGTCTGTCTGACAGATCTCATGGCTGTATTTTGAATGTTGGTGATGATTATAATGTGTTCCTAAACTCACAGCAGTGATCAATGGGGTCAGAATGTCTGTCTAACAGATCTCATGGCTGTATTTTAAATGTTGGTGATGATTATAATGTGTTCATATACTCACAGCAGTGGTCAAGGGGGTCAGAATGTCTGTCTGACAGATCTCATGGCTGTATTTTGAATGTCGGTGATGATTATAATGTGTTCTTATACTCACAGCAGTGGTCAAGGGGGTCAGAATGTCTGTCTGACAGATCTCATGGCTGTATTTTGAATGTCGGTGATGATTATAATGTATTCCTATACTCACAGTAGTGGTCAAAGGGGAAGGAATGTCTGTCTGACAGATCTCATGGCTGTATTTTGAATGCTAGTGATCATTATAATGTGTTCTTGTACACACAACAGTGGTCAAGGGGGTCAGAATGTCTGTCTGACAGATCTCATGGCTGTATTTTGAATTCTAGTGATCATTATAATGTGTTCTTATACACAGCAGTGGTCAAGGTGGTCAGAATGTCTGTTTGACAGATCTCATGGCTGTATTTTGAATTCTAGTGATCATTATAATGTGTTCTTATACACACAGCAGTGGTCAAGGGGGTCAGAATGTCTGTCTGACAGATCTCATGACTGTATTTTGAATATCATGATGATTATAATGTGTTCTTATACTCACAGCAGTGGTCATGTGGGTAAGAATGTCTGTCTGACAGGTCTCATGGCTGTATTTTGAATGTTGGTGATTATTATAATGTGTTCTTATCCCACAGCAGTGATCAAGTGGGTCAGAATGTCTGTCTGACAGGTCTCATGGCTGTATTTTGAATGTTGGTGATCATTATAATGTGTTCTTATACTCACAGCAGTTTTCAAGGGGGTCGGAATGTCGGTCTGACAGATCTCATGGCTGTATTTTGAATGTTGGTGATGATTATATTGTGTTCTTATAATCACAGCAGTTGTCAAGGGGGTCAGAATGTCTGTCTGACAGGTCTCATGGCTGCATTTTGAATGTTGGTGATGATTATAATGTGTTCTTATACTCATAACAGTGGTCAACAGTGTCAGAATGTCTGTCTTTCAAATTGCATGACATTGTGTGTATTTTGAATGTTGGTAATGATTATAATGTATTCTTATTCTCACAGCAGTGGTCAATAGGGTTAGAATGTCTGTCTGACAGATCTCATGGCTGTATTTTGAGTGTTGGTGATCATTATAATTTATTCTTTACTTATACACACAGCAGTGATCAATGGGGCCAGAATGTCTGTCTGACAGATCTCACAGGTGTATTTTGAATATTGGTGATGATTATTATGTATTCTTATACTCACAGCAGTGGCCAAGGGGGTCAGAATGTCTGTCTGACTTATCTCATGGCTGTATTTTGAATGTCGGTGATGATTATAATGTATTCCTATACTCACAGTAGTGGTCAAAGGGGTGGGAATGTCTGTCTGACAGATCTCATGGCTGTATTTTGAATGCTAGTGATCATTATAATGTGTTCTTGTACACACAACAGTGGTCAAGGGGGTCAGAATGTCTGTCTGACAGATCTCATGGCTGTTTTTTGAATTCTAGTGATCATTATAATGTGTTCTTATACACACAGCAGTGGTCAAGGGGGTCAGAATGTCTGTCTGACAGATCTCATGGCTGTATTTTGAATGTTGGTGATGATTATAATGTGTTCCTAAACTCACAGCAGTGATCAATGGGGTCAGAATGTCTGTCTAACAGATCTCATGGCTGTATTTTAAATGTTGGTGATGATTATAATGTGTTCATATACTCACAGCAGTGGTCAAGGGGGTCAGAATGTCTGTCTGACAGATCTCATGGCTGTATTTTGAATGTCGGTGATGATTATAATGTGTTCTTATACTCACAGCAGTGGTCAAGGGGGTCAGAATGTCTGTCTGACAGATCTCATGGCTGTATTTTGAATGTCGGTGATGATTATAATGTATTCCTATACTCACAGTAGTGGTCAAAGGGGAAGGAATGTCTGTCTGACAGATCTCATGGCTGTATTTTGAATGCTAGTGATCATTATAATGTGTTCTTGTACACACAACAGTGGTCAAGGGGGTCAGAATGTCTGTCTGACAGATCTCATGGCTGTATTTTGAATTCTAGTGATCATTATAATGTGTTCTTATACACAGCAGTGGTCAAGGTGGTCAGAATGTCTGTTTGACAGATCTCATGGCTGTATTTTGAATTCTAGTGATCATTATAATGTGTTCTTATACACACAGCAGTGGTCAAGGGGGTCAGAATGTCTGTCTGACAGATCTCATGACTGTATTTTGAATATCATGATGATTATAATGTGTTCTTATACTCACAGCAGTGGTCATGTGGGTAAGAATGTCTGTCTGACAGGTCTCATGGCTGTATTTTGAATGTTGGTGATTATTATAATGTGTTCTTATCCCACAGCAGTGATCAAGTGGGTCAGAATGTCTGTCTGACAGGTCTCATGGCTGTATTTTGAATGTTGGTGATCATTATAATGTGTTCTTATACTCACAGCAGTTTTCAAGGGGGTCGGAATGTCGGTCTGACAGATCTCATGGCTGTATTTTGAATGTTGGTGATGATTATATTGTGTTCTTATAATCACAGCAGTGGTCAAGGGGGTCAGAATGTCTGTCTGACAGGTCTCATGGCTGCATTTTGAATGTTGGTGATGATTATAATGTGTTCTTATACTCATAACAGTGGTCAACAGTGTCAGAATGTCTGTCTTTCAAATTGCATGACATTGTGTGTATTTTGAATGTTGGTAATGATTATAATGTATTCTTATTCTCACAGCAGTGGTCAATAGGGTTAGAATGTCTGTCTGACAGATCTCATGGCTGTATTTTGAGTGTTGGTGATCATTATAATTTATTCTTTACTTATACACACAGCAGTGATCAATGGGGCCAGAATGTCTGTCTGACAGATCTCACAGGTGTATTTTGAATATTGGTGATGATTATTATGTATTCTTATACTCACAGCAGTGGCCAAGGGGGTCAGAATGTCTGTCTGACTTATCTCATGGCTGTATTTTGAATGTCGGTGATGATTATAATGTATTCCTATACTCACAGTAGTGGTCATAGGGGTGGGAATGTCTGTCTGACAGATCTCATGGCTGTATTTTGAATGCTAGTGATCATTATAATGTGTTCTTGTACACACAACAGTGGTCAAGGGGGTCAGAATGTCTGTCTGACAGATCTCATGGCTGTATTTTGAATTCTAGTGATCATTATAATGTGTTCTTATACACACAGCAGTGGTCAAGGGGGTCAGAATGTCTGTCTGACAGATCTCATGGCTGTATTTTGAATGTTGGTGATGATTATAATGTGTTCCTAAACTCACAGCAGTGATCAATGGGGTCAGAATGTCTGTCTAACAGATCTCATGGCTGTATTTTAAATGTTGGTGATGATTTTAATGTGTTCATATACTCACAGCAGTGGTCAAGGGGGTCAGAATGTCTGTCTGACAGATCTCATGGCTGTTTTTTGAATTTTGGTGATGATTATAATGTGTTCTTATGCTCACAGCAGTGGTCAAGGGGGTCAGAATGTCTGTCTGACAGATCTCATGGCTGTATTTTGAATGCTAGTGATCATTTTAATGTGTTCTTATACACACAGCAGTGGTCAAGGGGGTCAGAATGTCTGTGTGACAGATCTCATGGCTGTATTTTGAATGCTAGTGATCATTATAATGTGTTCTTATACTCACAGCAGTGGTCAAGGGGGCCAGAATGTCTGTCTGACAGATCTAATGGCTGTATTTTGAATGTTGGTGATGATTATAATGTGTTCTTATACTCACAGCAGTGGTCAAGGGGGTCAGAATGTCTGTCTGACAGATCTCATGGCTGTATTTTGAATGTTGGTGATTATTATAATGTGTTCTTATCCCACAGCAGTGATCAAGGGGGACAGAATGTCTGTCTGACAGATCTCATGGCTGTATTTTGAATGTCGGTGATGATTATAATGTGTTTTTATACTCACAGCAGTGGTCAAGGGGGTCAGAATGTCTGTCTGACAGATCTCATGGCTGTATTTTGAATGTTGGTGATGATTATAATGTGTTCTCATCCTACAGCAGTGGTCAAGGGGGTCAGAATGTCTGTCTGACAGATCTCTTGGCTGTATTTTGAATGTCGGTGATGATTATAATGTGTTCTTATACTCACAGCAGTGGTCAAGGGGGTCAGAATGTCTGTCTGACAGATCTCATGGCTCTATTTTGAATGTCGGTGATGATTATAATGTATTCCTATACTCACAGTAGTGGTGAAGGGGGTGGGACTGTCTGTCTGACAGATCTCATGGCTGTATTTTGAATGCTAGTGATCATTATAATGTGTTCTTGTACACACAACAGTGGTCAAGGGGGTCAGAATGTCTGTCTGACAGATCTCATGGCTGTATTTTGAATTCTAGTGATCATTATAATGTGTTCTTATACACACAGCAGTGGTCAAGGGGGTCAGAATGTCTGTCTGACAGATCTCATGGCTGTATTTTGAATGTTGGTGATGATTATAATGTGTTCCTAAACTCACAGCAGTGATCAATGGGGTCTGAATGTCTGTCTAACAGATCTCATGGCTGTATTTTGAATGTTGGTGATGATTATAATGTGTTCATATACTCACAACAGTGGTCAAGGGGGTCAGAATGTCTGTCTGACAGATCTCACGGCTGTATTATGAATTTTGGTGATGATTATAATGTGTTCTTATGCTCACAGCAGTGGTCAAGGGGGTCAGAATGTCTGTCTGACAGATCTCATGGCCTTATTTTGAATGCTAGTGATCATTATAATGTGTTCTTATACACACAGCAGTGGTCAATGGGGTCAGAATGTCTGTCTGACAGATCTCATGGCTGTATTTTGAATGCTAGTGATCATTATAATGTGTTCTTATACTCACAGCAGTGGTCAAGGGGGTCAGAATGTCTTTCTGACAGATCCTTTGGCTGTATTTTGAATGTTGGTGATGATTATAATGTGTTCTTATACTCACAGCAGTGGTCAAGGGGGTCAGAATGTCTGTCTGACAGATCTCATGGCTGTATTTTGAATGTTGGTGATTATTATAATGTGTTTTTATCCCACAGCAGTGATCAAGGGGGTCAGAATGTCTGTCTGACAGATCTCATGGCTGTATTTTGAATGTCGGTGATGATTATAATGTGTTCTTATACTCACAGCAGTGGTCAAGGGGGTCAGAATGTCTGTCTGACAGATCGTATGGCTGTATTTTGAATGCTAGTGATCATTATAATGTGTTCTTATACACACAGCAGTGGTCAAGGGGGGTCAGAATGTCTGTCTGACAGATCTCATGGCTGTATTTTGAATGCTAGTGATCATTATAATGTGTTCTTATACTCACAGCAGTGGTCAAGGGGGTCAGAATGTCTGTCTGACAGCTTTCATGGCTATATTTTGAATGTTGGTGATGATTATAATGTGTTCTTATACTCACATCAGTGGTCAAGGGGGTCAGAATGTCTGTCTGACAGATCTCATGGCTGTATTTTGAATATTGGTGATGATTATAATGTGTTCTTATACTCACAGCAGTGGCCAAGTGGGTCAGAATGTCTGTCTGACTGATCTCATGGCTGTATTTTGAATGTCGGTGATGATTATAATGTATTCCTATACTCACAGTAGTGGTCAAGGGGGTGGGAATGTCTGTCTGACAGATCTCATGGCTGTATTTTAAATGCTAGTGATCATTATAATGTGTTCTTGTACACACAACAGTGGTCAAGGGGGTCAGAATGTCTGTCTGACAGATCTCATGGCACAGCAGTTTTCAAGGGGTCACAATGTATGTCTGACAGATCTCATGGCTGTATTGCAAATGTTGGTGTAATTTATATACACAGAAGTGGTCAATGGTTTCAGAATGTCTGTCTGACAGGTCTTATGGCTGTTTTTTGAATGTTGGTGATAAGTATAATGTATTTTTATACACACAGCAGTGATCAAGGGGGTTTATTTTGAATGTTGGTGATCAATATTATGTATTCTTATACACACAGCAGTGGTAAAGGAGTCAGAACGTTTGTCTGACAGATCTCGCAGATGTATTTTGTATTGTTTTGACATTAGAGCTTACTTGGAACACAATTGAGTGATGCCAGGATGCACGGTTGCACCACATCGAATCGGGATGAACTGATATTTTAAATTTAAATTTTTTGTTTAAATCATTATGGTTTCAGTAATTAAATCGTCAACCACTGGCTTGAAGGATAGCAATATTGAGGTTCCATTACCAGGTTACTGACATTTCTCAGCTGCTATATTGCCAAACTGTAGTTTGAGTGACACAATGGGCTCTCGTCTATGACATACTGACCAAACAGGGAGTCTCTATTTCTCCACAGCCCGTGCCAGTTTACTACGGTTTCACCCGTTGGTCTTATGGTGGAGAGACAAATCATGCAGGAAGAGCTTTGGTAATGTCCCTGGAATAAGCCAGTCTTGTTTTTGTTCCGCCTTGTGTCCTGGTTGTATCAAGATTTTAAACACCTCCAGGGCCACTCTTTAGTAATCGCAGGTTAAGCATGATTGAGTTTGGTTCTTCCCAGCTTCCCTGCAGTTGTGGTCCCAGTTGATCCCTGTGTCAAAACTGGGATGCACTGGAGAGGGATACTAGAACAGTGTTATGCCTTAAGTAAATTGAATAAAAATTACACTTTTTTATGAAAACTTGTTATTTTCAGTTAAGATTATAAAATTTTATAGGATGTAATGACATAAAAAATACCCTGATTGGGATAACAATCAAGGTTGTGTAGGGATACAAAATTCAAATATTTTATATACATTCCAGCATTTTATAATATCTTTCTTACATATATTATGAATGATAATCACTAAATTTAGATGGTATTCATTTGAGTTATGCTTTAAAATACATATTGCTTTATGTAAACTGATTCTGTGATACTAAGCCTTTTTTGAAATGGAAGTAGTTTTGTACTAAAAGGAATTGGTATATACAAATTTATAGATATAAAACAGAAACTCCAAATACTTTTAATATTATAATTGCAGAATGCTGAGGCGACCATGAAGTCTGTCCAGGTGATGAGGCAGGTACACTTCAACACGTAAAGAAATTATGTGAAACAGTTCTTGGTGTCTGCTAGCATAAAAACCAACAGAGTCTTCTTATGACTACCCACATCGCAGCAGTTGGCTGGACAATTATGTGACACAGCTGGATAAGATGTGATTCCTGTGGGAAGTGTATCCCGAAATGCAATTGAATCCACATACAACAGCATCTTTTGTATTTTGATCATCAGTTAAATATGTTAAAGTCTCATTACAGTGAAAAAGCCAAGATGTCTAGGAGGCACAACAGCTTTTCGTTAGACACAGCGTATAACAAACTTATTAGTAACTTGGAGCGGGCTGCAGTTATACATTGCCTGGCAATAGATTATTCAGCTCAGCTAGAACAGGTCGAAGCAAAAAGAAAGATTGAACGAATGGAACAGGATTTTTGTTAAAAACGTTAATGGCGAGTGAGAAAAAGAAAATGGATGATGAACTTCGCAAAACGATAACGGAAACTGAGAAAAATGAAATGAGAAAGGAATTTGAGACTTGTGTAATATTGTAATGATCATATTATACGAGTCATTGCACATGATCTATGACCATGTGTATTGTTTGTGTAATTTAATATTATTTTCCTATTGCCAAGTAGTTAATAAGAATAGAATTCTACACAGTAACTGAATTATTGCCTTATTGCCTTATGCTAAAAATAAAAAAGTTAAAAGTAAAATTTATACTTTATAGTCCTTTTACTGTTAAATTATTATATTCATGGATTGGTGCAAGAGAATGGGTTTTTTTCACCAAAAAGCTATTTATAATTCACAATTTACACAAGTTAATATCTTCAAAATATTTTGTTTCCAAATGTTTGATAAGGTTATCCTGTTTGCATAAACCAAGTTTTAACTGCCTCAGTATAATAAATTGTAATTCTTGATGCCATGTAAAGCTGTACTGTATCTTTTAAGCAAACTATGATACATTTATTCACAATTTTCTGTATTATTATATGTACATATCATTAATTTGTTGTAGCAATAAAAGAATTGTATCAGTGATCTAGATCACAAATAAAAAATCTGTTTCATATTGTCTATCAACTGTATTGGCTTTGAATATTCCAGAAATCACCTGTTAAAAAAGCAGTGCAATCCTTACTTATCTAAAGATTTAGTGTGTGCCAGTAAGACTAATCAACTTAAAGAATCATGTTAACTATGGACTATTCTAGTTCAAACTGGAGTGTACAAAACTTTTCGTATACTATTTATACCGTACTTTCAATGCAAAAGTCCAGGATTTCCTAGCAGTAACTGAAACTGCTCACCAACTACACACTCTATCAATATATTATTAAAACCTTTAGCTTGGCCAGTTGTTCTAAGGCAAGCTGAAACTTTTTAGGAAACAGATACATGTTTGCTAGATGAAACCAGGATGATGGAGCTTTGTACATGGTGTATATGCTCTTGTTTTAACCATTTCCTCCATAAATACACATTTTTAGGCATGTGCAACCACTTCTGTGCCGTCTGATCAGGATCTGACTTGCCGCTTTTTGGTCAGAATTAACTTATTAATCTAATAGCGAACAGTGAAGATCATGATCAGACGGCATGGGATAAAGGCCTGTATACGGAGGAAAGGTTAAATATCTCGGTCAAACCTGTTTAAAATATTATCTTGATACTTAACCTTTGTATCCATGTTATATGGCTGTTCTCCATATGAAAATAGTATATATTCAGATTACTAGGCACATATGTACCATTTGATCAGAATCTATACTGTTGGCGTCTTTATTCATTGGGTCCATTCGGAGCAAGAAGCAGCCAATGTAGATCCAGATTAGAAAGCAGATGTGTTGACTAATCTGGATCTACACAGGCCTGTGTAGATAAAATACATATATATGTAATAATGATAAGACACTTCCACAGTACTGAAGTGAATGAAAATGTAGAAAGCTAGTTTGTAAAACTTTCTATTGTATTTAATGGATACTTCGTGTTTCACTATGTTTTGAGTTCTGCCCCTTTCAAATCACTTTTATATGAAACTTAATGTTGCATATAACTTTAAAAGTACTTGTCCTATTATGTTTTTAAGTCATGTTCCTTTCAAATGACTTAAATATGGAACTTAATGTTGCCTATGATTTTAAGTCCTTGTCCTATTTACTAAATAATTGGAGTATATCATCTTCATCATCTTTATGAACAAATCCATGTGTGACAACAAGAATGATAACTCTTATTTTACTATTTTTCGAATTATGCCCCTTTAAAGGACTTTAATATGGCTTTTTACGTTGCCTATAAAATTGAAAGTACAGTCATGTCCTAATTACCTCATATTTGAAATACATCATTTGCATTAACAGAGCCATCTGTGACACCGAGATTGATAACTCATGATCAATGTTTTTTTTAGTTATGCCCCTTTCAAATAACCTGAAACTTAATTGCTTATAACTTGGAAAGTATTTGTTCATTTGATAGAATACTTGATATATGTCATCTGCTTTAATAAAGTTATATCTGTTTTCTTTTTTGTGCTTCTTTGAATGATTAGAACCTGAAACTTAATTTTGCTTATAACCGGAATATAAAATAAAGACAATAATTGAACATTAATGAGTAATTTTGTAGTATTGCAATGTAACTTTAATTACATCAGACTTCATGAAAATTGCAAGACCAACGGACCTGTCCTATGGGCAGGTCTGACATGATTTCTTATGTTACAGGATCGAATGTCGGGCAAAATTTGAACTGCTAATTCCTTTAAAACATGTTTTGGTCAGACAGAATTTGTAAGACAGATTTTCACATCTTGTCTGACCAAATGTCTGACACTTTTTTTTCAACTTTCGGGAAGTCTGTTACATCTTTTTATCATATATGATAAAACATAGACCCACATTTCAACTTTTTTTTGCAAGAAGGTGACGTGTTTAGCTGAATACCAAATTCTAGTTTCTTAAAACCCTTTACAAGGTTTGTGATGTTGCCAGAATTTGTAGATCAAGGTCACATATGACAGAGTTGTGCCCCTTTTTCTACTGTGAATTAGTCACGAAAGCTTGATGTTGGCTATAACTTTGCCATTTCTTAATATTTATTCATACACCAGATGACATAAGTGTTCACTGAAAAATTACTAATAACAGTTAACCTTTCACTCCATATTATTGGGTTTTATTGCATAAGTGTAGATCCAGATCAGCCAGCACATCTGTGCCATCTTATCTGGATCTACACTGGCCTCTTCCTGCCTGGTCAGAAATAACAGAATTTTTGTTCATGTTTATATTTGGAATGAATGTTAATCTCGATGAGACGGTGTCACACACAAACCCCAGGTTCCCATCTCAAAAGACAAGGTCACAGTTAGGGGTCAAAGGTCAAGGGAAAGCGGGCTCACCATGTTAACAACAGGCATCTACTCGGTTGTATTTTTGATAGCATAAGTTATGTCCTTGACCTAAAGGAGTCAAGTCCATTTTTTGTGGTTCTTTTCTGTCTGGTTCAAATCTGATTTTTTCCTGTCAACCTATTACAGTGTTGTAATGTTACTGGAGAGATTGGATGTTGTTTCCAAGAAACAAGACCTTATCTCAAGTCATGCTTCGGGTTTTGAAGTTTAACTAGTAATGCAATATGCCTAACATATCTAGCATCAAGATCTATAACTGTCCACATATAAATAGAGTTAAGCAGTAAATGTATGAAATAGGAATGGGTGTCCACAAACCATGGCTATATACAAGTAAAGGACAATGCTTCAGCCCTATATTAATGATTTAAGGTTTATTATAATTATTTATACTTTATCTTACATTTTGGTTACTCCAGTGTTTTTCACATGTAAGTATCATTTGAGAACCTGACCAGAATACAAAGGTAACCATCGAATGTCTCCAAAAGCCATCTTTGTACAACTTAAAAATTAAAAAAAAAACTTCCTTGACCGGTGCATGATACTAGATGATTATATTTTGCAGATCATGAATTAAATTAAAATGAGAGGGCAAAAGCCTGAAAAGGTGACATTCATGAATAAAATCTATGTCAAACCCAAAATCTGTGGGTCTAGTAAAGAAAAACAATTGTAGGCGATGTTTTCATTGATCCAATGTCATAATTTTATTTTTGAAAGCGATTATAATTTAAATTATGCTCACAATAATTGATTATTGAGTGATATAGTTCATTTATTTAAATTCATTAACCCTATTTTTTATCAATTTGCAACCTGTGTTAATCTAGATCAGCCAGCAAATCCATGCCGTCTGATCATGATCTGGACTGTTTGCACTTTGATGAGGTGTATCCTTATAAATCTAAAAGCATCGGTATAGATCCTGACCAGATGTGCCTGCTGATCTGGATCTACACTGTTGCACATGCGATAAAACATGTATACATGGAGTAAAGGGGTACATTTGTAATTAAGTTGCACCTCAAATTTTAGAAACAAATAAAACACTCAATTGAAACTATTAAGCCTTGTCAAATGTGTTTTCAATCTATATGTAATGTATGTAATGCTAATAATATGTGGAGGTAAGCTGAATTTTATGTTGATGCCTTATTATCCATGTTCCCAGTAAAAAATATTTAGAAGATTTAGCTACATTTTTATTAATTTAATAAAACAAAAAATCTAAATTCGTAACAAAAAACACTCTTTAAATTCCAATTGACATACATGATACGTGAAGCTATTTTCCTGTTTGTTTTAGAATAAACTAGTTAGTTAGATATAAGTTAGGAGCTCAACTATAAATTGATAGAAGAGGAACAGTACAACATGTTCATTTCTTCATCCCTGTTAGAGTAAAAAAAAATAAAGTCGGAAGTCGATATAAAATTATCATTTTAAATTTGATGATAAACACTAAAACAAAAACAGCAATGTATTCCACCAAAGACCTATATTATTATACATTTATATATATAGGTCTCTGATTCCACCAGGGTCTATTGATTGACTCTGATTCCACAGTCCACATTTCAAGTCTAATCAATTCTGTCAGGCATTTTAATTTTGTAATAACTAGATAAGAAATACAATTTTTAAACCACTGTGTTTCTGTATGATCTATATGATTATGTTATGTTAAGAGTAACTACATCATTTAAATACACACATCGTCAGTCAAGTCGATTTCAATGATCAGCCAGATATTTCAAGTCTTACACATCCATAGGTAGTTCCGAATCATGGTCAGCTCCGAATATATCGATTTATCTTGTCAATAAAAAACAATAATACAACCCAAAATAAACCTTAACCTTTATCAAATTGATGAAAAGACATGTTTCTCCGTACTGTAGCTTATTAAGGACTCGGTACCGGCGAATTAACGATACCCGATTAAATCATGTGAACCAAATGTCGTCGTGAATATTAACCATTGTTCATTCTAATACCAATTAAATTTGTAATAACTTAATTTATAACAAAAAACACATAATTAAAAAACATTTATTCACATTTAACCAGTTAAATTGTGAAATGTCTTACATTTTTCACGGCTGACGTTTATCACCATTCGCGGCGTGAAATTCATCAGCCGGAACCGGATGTCTGACAGATCTCACGGGCTGAGCGATTTCACGCTACAACGGTAGACGGCGCTGCGGATTGTTATTTGGTAAACAGGTTATCTCGCAGCAGCTATGTGTTTACAAATAGCAATACACTGATCAGCTTTCAACAGAGGGATTTGCTTGTAATTAGTACTGATAAGCTAAGATAGGAACAATAATAAATATAACTTATTCAAGGGATATTCGGGACATTTACCATTGATAATTGCAATAATAATAATGGGGTGATGATAGCTTATCTCAAACTTGGTGTGGCATTTCATTCATGCAGAATTTTGAGGGATATTTGATTAAACAATAAGCATTGATATTAATGAAATACGGCTTTAAAGTGTAAACTTCAGGCGAATTTTTAAAGCGTTTAAAATTAATTAGATTTGATGCAGTGCTGTGCCTAATTTTTATAAAATTGCTTTATAGTCATATTTTTCGAAGAGAACAAAAAAAATCATCCATTAACCATGATGCAACTTTTTTGCACACGGTACGTTTTCAAACAAGTTTAAGTTTCCAAAAAGCTATTCGGTAATTAGCATGACATTCTAACAAAAAAGAGGGCTTTGAAGTGTAACTTTACACGAAACTTCAATGCGTTTAAAGCGTTTCAATTAAATTAGACATGATGCAGTGCTCTGACTTATTTTTTAAAATTGTTTTATAATCATATTATTTTTATTTTTGCATATCTTTTATTTCCTAATAATAATTAATATTGTTTCAAATCATAGTGCAAATAGCAACTATATCATAGTTTCTCTTTTCCTCTCTACTTTTTGGCTGTGTGGGGAGGCTGTGTATGCTGGATGTGGTCATTCCTGATATGCATATTTCATTTTTTAAAGTATTTTTATTTGTCCATGTGTGTTCACTTCTTTATTGTCAATTTAAAGTTTCAAATCAAAGGTTGACTTATTATATATTTTTCCTGGCACAAAATGACTTCAGTCTTGGATATAAGCATCCGCCCGAAAATCCGTGGTAAAAAAACTTGATAAAGCAGAAGCCGGGCATGCAAACTTTTGCTCTGCCATCCGAAAGTTCCTTCATACTCCTCCAATAGGAAACTCCACACAATCTATAGATGATGTTACATGACAATCACTCTAAAATGCCACCCATCAGTACTTTCAGTGCTTTGATTTTATTTTAAGTTACTAGATGAAAAAATTAGATCAAGAAAAACCAGTCGCCATTTCAGCCAATCAGATGCATGAGATTTGAGACTGGTTTCCAAACTCTGTTTTATAACCTTCAGCCCTTTAGTTGCTCTAATGCAATATTAACCTCAAAGCTTACTGAGAAGAGGTGTAAAAGCAGTTACTTTGCAAGATGAATTTTCACAACACATTTCACCATGTCAGATCTTCCTCTGCTATATGTAAATCTAACATCCGCTCTATCAAAAGACACAACTAATTGTTTTCGTCAATATGTTTTAGAAGTTTACTTTTCCCTCTTTTCTTTTTGAGTTCACCACACAAAATACATTTCAATTATTTTGTTGCTATCGTTAATTCAACATTAAGGCTAACTTTCGTAGGGGTTTTAAATCCCATATTCAAATCAGTCCTCAATCCCTGTTTTACAATCAAAAGGGCAAAACCTTGACTTGACTGAATGTAGTTCTTGAAAAATCTCTCATCACAGGTCAAATTAACCTTGTATAATGTATTCAAATGAAAGATAGGGATCTTGTTTATTAACAGAGATTTATTGATTCACACATGCCGAGCGGCTGACCATATAACTGTTAACTTTTGACAGGTTGATTGATAATATTAGAATCCCTCATGCCAATTGCCACCTATGTTCTGGGAAATAAGGGAAGTAAAATGCTTATCAATAAGGTACCTGCAGAAGTTGCTTTTCTTGGAGGTATTGACAATTATTGTATAAGTGACACGAAAATAACAGAACATAGGGACGGGAGCCAGTCTATAAACGATGATACTTTACCTTGTTATCATGGTGTACATTTTACATGGTAAAACTTTCAAAAATTACAGAAAGCGTGTGCAAGCGTGCACAGGGATATCTTGACATAGCAGGATAGGCAAAGTATTGGCAGGTTGAAGGTCAAAAAACCTTCCTATATAAATCCATTTATTCTCTTACGGAAACGTGATTTAAGATTATTGTCGGTCATCCTGATGACCGACATATTATAATCGACCAAACTTGAGCTCTTTTGCCGGAACACCGGTTAATATGACTCACGGTCCAGAACGGATAATTTAGAGTATGCCACCTGTTCCTAAGACGCATGCAAAAGGATAGTGTAAAGGCTGTTGTTTGATTTCTTGATATATAGAGAAGCCCTTTACCGGAAAAGACATTAATGTAGATAATCATCGTTCTTGTATACTTAATTTATACTTTTATTCAGGACGTATAGTAATAATGCAGAACTGTTTAAGTATCGTTAAACTGGATGCCTTCTAGGTCATTACCACAGAACTTTCCACAGTCGATGCGTATTTGTACCTTTAGCAGACAAGCGATGCTTATTTAGGGCGCAGGGGACAGTTTCCGAGGCTTCCGCCAGAGTCTGGGACCCCGTGCAAGCTTACATTGACCGAAAATAAAAACTTTGCACAGCTAAAATTGTGTTGTTGTACTTTCTGTGTTGCAGGGGTCTAGCTTTTTACAAACCACAACCAACTGTTCCACCGAACCAGTCATTTGATCTACACAGGCATTTAAAGTCACCCCAAGTCCCGATTTTCCAATGCAAATTTGGCCGAAATTCTACATATTTGAGAACCTGCAAAATATTTCCTGCAATGACTTTTCAAATAAAACCCCTTTCATGCTAATATTTTATGTGTCCCTAATCTCCCAAGCAGCTGGAAAGTGTCTCCCACCCGTTTCGATTTTTCAGCATTTGACATTGAAATACCTCACCCCCAAATTATTCTCAAGTTCAGCCCGGCCGAATGCGTTTTCATCCGGCAACTGTTCAACTCAGAACATGCAAAGCTAGCATCAATGCATTTGAGCCACTGTGATCAGATTTCACATTTCATATACTATGCAATATTATAAAAGAATTTGTAATCTTTAATTCAAACAATGATTTTAATGCATTTTATTCACGGCTACCCCAAATACTTAGAAAATCGACCGGGACCAAAGTGCGAAACTATCCCCTGCCCCTTTACATAGTTAGGTCCGCAAATCAAGTCAAATCAGGTCAGTGACCGTAAGGAGACGGAAAGAAATGAATCCGTATGTTGGATGCATTTATTAATTTCACTTGAACTTTGTGCTGATCACATTGATTGTTTTTGTTATTGTTAAGACGATTAACTCTGAAACTGTTACAAAGAAAAAGTATTTGTTTTTAATTAATTTTATGACCAAAATATTGGCATGTCACTTTTTTAAAGGTGTTTCACAAGTATTCCTACTCAGCCAGAAAATTTCTTCAAAAGGTGGTGGTCTTATAGTTTATTCTAAACGATCGTCATTTACATAAAAATGTTATGACGATTGCTTGTGTTGTCTGATTTACTGTACTTGAAAAATAATGCTATTGTTTTAGCATTGACTTCAGACCGAACAAGATCAGTGACATGTGATTGTGGGGTCAGACATTAGGGTTAGGGGTTTCGCGGGTATGTTTTGCACGTTTGAGCTCAATTTTGATTTCATTCATGGGCACGTTCATGTAAATCTCAGTAATAGACAATCTAATTATTCACGAATAACATGTAAGCTTCGTTTTAACAGGGGTGGGAAAAGAACAAATATTTTAAGTATAAAGATGTTGAGTTTCATTTAATAGCCGACGAAACAATTCAAAAAGAAACACGAGATAAAAATCAAACATTTAATTTTGCAAGTTTGCATTTCAGACAATTTTTTATAAATGGCGAAACAGTACTTGTCTTATTTGCGTTTATATATCGACCCCACCGGTAATCCATATAAGCGAAGCTTGCAGAATTTCCATACTTAATCAATCATGTAAAGGTTATAATCTGGAATTATTACATGTGAGTGATAAGAAATTACCGGCCAAGTCTGGATACTTTATGGCTGAGTCGGGACTGGCCAGTCAGCACCGCTCCCCGGTAAATCAGAGTCGATCTGCATGTATCTTCTTGAGAAGACATGCAATGCTATGTTGAACCGAAATTTTCACACAAACGAAATCGTCACACGTGTGAAAAATTCGTACGAGTTCTTCACATACGTGTGAAAATTTCGTACGAAAATGGCCAAAAATGTGCTGTGAAAATTTCGAGGCCTATTTTCTAACAATAACTAGGTATCAACGAATTTTTCACATAATTATGTGACACATTCCTATGTCTTGCACACATGACTATGTTATGAAGTAAAATCCTGAAAACTATAATTATTACTGTTAGCTCTTATGGATTTACATGATTTCTCAGCATTTGAAAATATCTCTAGCTCCTCGGTATCGTGCGTTTTTGATGCATGGAATCGCTCCTTTGCTCGGGAAAGCATAATTTAAACAAGATGCAACAATAAAGGACCTATAAGTCGTATTGCATTATATAGGAAGTCAGTATAGATATTTTCCTAGTTCAATCATAGGTAGATGCAATATAATTTTGTAAAATGAGAATTTGTAAGAATGTAATCTTGACGTAATCTTAATTTTCGTCAAGCAAACGTCAGGCGACGAATCGCAATGTTGCGTGTTGTATCGTAAAGTGAAGATGTTGTATTGCAATTAAGCAATATCGTATCGCGTTATTACATGTCGAGCGCTGGGCGGCGCACGGCAATGCGAGCAGCGATACGACATTGCGACATTTTCCGACTTTCGTATCGGATTTTCATGCGCTGATTCCGTCTATTTGTGATTTGCAAAAATAACATGTCTTTTAATTATCTGTGTTTCAAATGCATCTTTAGCTCGTCTGTTTCGAAGAAAAAGTCGAGGTTTTGTCATAGCCCCCTCGTTGTCGTCGTTGTCGTCGTCTTTGTCGTGCAAAAACTTTGACATTTTCCAGTATCTCTGGTGTTATCTCATGTATCATTTTCAAACTTGGAACACTTCCTGAATTTGTTAGACAATTTACCTAACTCTATCATGGTTATTCTCTGAACTATGCCCCTTTTATCTTAGAACATTCTTTAAAAGGTACAATATAGAGGTTAAGATTTTTACGTGTAACCTGTACGTGTACGTGTAAAGATTTCAACACTAATTCAATAAGCACTAAGCAACACATCGTTGAACAATCCCGATAACTGACTCACACCGTTCAACCCGATAACTGGAAAACCGATTGTCAACTCGAAAACAGATTACGAAAAATAAACGGAGTCGGCACTAGGTGAGTTTAATTCATATTTTTTTTGCACATAAAACCAAAGTTTCCATTCGGAACTGGTAAGTATTGTTTCAGAAGAGAACAGCGAATCTTGGCATATATTTTTCGAGTGCATAAGTTTTATATCTTGGAAGAAAACTCTGTGTAAAGTGAGTTTCCTATGATTTTTTGTGTTTGGCGAGAAATATCACTTTTCATCCAGCGATTGCAACGAATTTAGTAACAGAAACATACACAACCATCATTTATCTGTAGTAAGGCCAATTTTTACTGACTAATTTTTTGTTTCAACGTCAACAGAGTTTTAAAGCTGACATGGTGAGTGGAAATGGTTAACTGAAAAGTCCTATTTAATTTTCAGTTGTTAACCCTGAAGTCAGATACATGCCACTCAACGTTAACCCTGAAATCAGATTTCAAGAAAACTTTGTGTTGATTATTTATGCGTTTTCTATGACATTGTTTCATGGTTAACGTTTAATGTTGTGTAAAAATGAATACATTGATACAGACGCAGAAATTCTTAAATTATGTAACACCGTTTTTTTTTACGGAAAGACCGAAAACAAGATTAATAGATATTTGTGTCATATACTCTCAAAATACATACCCGAGTGTACCGAATATTGTGAAAATGTAATTGGTAACAGTCGCATCAATAATTAAGAATTGGAATGTCTAAACTTGAATCTCCATAATGCGAAATCCGATCCATATTTCCCGTTTATAATCTCAAACATTGGTCACTGGCGTACCGTTTTTTCCCAGTAAGACTTGGGTTATAATTTAGTTTTACATAGCATATAACGTGGAGTTAAAGATTATTGTTGTTACAAAGCAAATAAATTACATTTTAATACATTTTTTCTGTTATAGAGATAACATCTTTGATACGGATGGAGGTAAACGTTTGAAACAGAAAAGGAAAAGTTGTATTTTCTCGTCACCAAGTCAGCCAGCTCATAGACAGAAGGATGTCAGACGAGTTAAACGATTTTGTCACACTATCGAAAGGGACTTATGGACATTTAAAAGTGTGCACAAACAGAAATTAGTCTGGCAAAGAAATCGGTGTCTAAAAAAACAAAACGTAAAACATTTTGGCTTGCTGATGAATAACTTCACGCCGCTAATAAAAAGATACTTTTGCAATTCTTGTGGTTTAAGACTTTTTCTCTGAACACAACGAAAGACTATTCGAGAGAATAATTTGTGTTCTTTCTTTTGCATATTTGTTCACTTATGACATTGCGATAATTTGTTATATTTCGAAGAAGACGATGTTAAGAGTATTCTGACTTCAGTCTTTTTTGTTTGGTATCGTCAATCAGATGCTGTTGCTAAATTTAAATATTTCATAAATTAAATTTAAAACTTTTGCTAGTTTATCTTTATTTCACCAGCGAATTATTTTTGTTGGTCAGCTTTAGTGTTGAAATTAATATGTTTGGTTATAGTAAACGAAGGTATGAATTCTGGATTAGAATATGAAGCTATTTTATTGCGGAAACGGTAAATTAATAATACTGTATTTGTTCTTTTGTCGTAAACACGTATCAATTTTATTAATGACATACATGGGAAACTCGATTTAGTTATACAATGAAAATTGTTCTTCATAAACAAAGCAGCCAATAAATGTTTGTATTTATTTATTTGTTGTTGTTGTTGTCGCTGTTATTATAGTTTATACTTATATTATAAATTCCGGCAGTTTGTATTGATCATACTTGATAAATGGATGTCAGATTTAAATCCAATTCTAGTCGAATGCAGAAAAAGACACTGATATTTTCCGCACCAAGTGAGACTCGAATCAGAGACCTTCGGATTTGTGGTCTGGCCCCTACTGCTTAGCATGCTGTCATCCGTAACTTCAATGAAAACGCTAATACACTAACTTGGCAAAGATTTTTTGTAAGTGTTAACATCACATTAATCAGTAAACTACTTCATGAAGCTACTTTGCTGTCTAGCAGGTTTAAAATAACTACTAGTTCACACCACTTT
Source organism: Corbicula japonica (assembly GCA_038501625.1). Classification (NCBI taxonomy): domain Eukaryota; kingdom Metazoa; phylum Mollusca; class Bivalvia; order Venerida; family Cyrenidae; genus Corbicula; species Corbicula japonica. Next base: position 955,559 of record JAZAYU010000148.1, read on the forward strand.
TTCCAAGAACCTACATTTCCGCTTTCCTTTTAATTTTCTAAAACTGCTGAAATACAATCAAGCAGATTTGACATTTCATTGTCCTGTGACGAATCAACAGTCTTTTTTCCATTTCCAACTCTTCAAGCAGCGTTGTAACGCCGACATCATTGCTTAGTAGTAAGGTATATCTTGGCCTTATCGTTGGTAGTTATGAAAACTTCTCCTTTGTCCGGGATGATAGCTGTGTACTCTTTAGTTCTACATGGTATAGCCTAAACATCCACTAGAACTGTTCAGTTCCGCTTCACGCTTTGAGGCACAGAGAAGGTTGCACACGAACAAGAAGGTTGGCAGGGTCGCAGAAAAAATATATAGGGACAGTAATAAAATCTGTATGTATCCACTGCTTTTAACTCCAGTGGCAGACCTGAAACCGAAAAAGCGAGTCAGATGAATACTTTGTAACTACGCATACTTGAAAATTTCTGACATATAAATCTTTATTTCTAGTTATTTTATCCATGTATATGCAGGCATTATAACTTTAGAATGTTTCAGCCGTGGAGAGGCAAAATTTAGATATTCCATTTCCTACCTTAGACTTGATGCAATATTAAACATTATAATTCTAGAAATTAGAGATGCGAATTTGAGCAGTTACATGCAATTTTAATTAAATTTCACAATATTCGATAAACTCTATTTTTGACAGTATACGGCACAAAATATGTGTTAATCATGTATTTCGGTCTTTCCATTAATTTCACATTTAAGAATCTCTGTGTCTAATCCAATCTATTAATTTACACAACATTTACCGTCAAAAACGAAAGAATATCATAGACGCAGTCACCCGTGCGTCGGCACACGCGTCCGGTTAAAGTTTTGGGATGAAGTTATATCTCAGAAACTACTTAAGATATTCAATTAACGAAAGTCGCACATGGCTTCGGGTCCCATACCTTTTGGTTGGATTTTAACAGAATTATGCACCGTTATGTACTTAGAAAAAACCTTAACCTAGGTTAAAGTTTTTGGAATTTAGTCATATCTCTGAAACTATTGAAGAAATTCAATTGAAAGTTCACACATGGCTCCTTTGTCATTATGTAAGATTACTAATTAAGTCCCAAAATTTTTGGTTGGATTTTAACATAAGTATTCCCCTTAATGTACCTAGGTTTTAAAGTTTTTGGAATGAAGTCATATATCTGAAACTGCTAAAGATTTTCATTTGAAAGTTCACACATGACTTCTATATCACAAAACATAAATACATGTAATTTATTATGATCACCAGTTCGTTGACGTCAGCGTTGACAAACGTTAATGAAATAGTCAAATAACTTCGAAATTATCAGGCAGCGTGCACTGCCGACGGTGGTGCTTGTACATTCTACTCTAGGCAGCGTGCACTGCCGCCGGTGATGCTCGTACATTCAACTCTAGGCGGCGTGCACTGTCGCCGTTGGTGCTCGTTCCTTCTTCTCTTGGCAGCGTGCACTGCCGCAGGTGATGTTCGTACATTCTACTTTTGGCAGCGTGCACTGCCGCCGGTAGTGCTCTTACCTTTTACTCTTGGCAGCGTGCACTGCCGCCGGCGGTGCTCTTACATTCTACTCTAGGCAGCGTGCAATGGCGCCGGCACTCTTACCTTCTACTCTTACCTTCTACTCTAGGCAGCGTGCACTGCCGCCCGGTAGTACACGACCTCGCGTTCCTCCGATATCAAGGCACTCGTCATGACGCTATCGTATCTTCATTGTTTGGGCTATAAGAGGAATAACTCAGATTCATTACTGAATCAAAACATCCTGAAGAAATTCTCCTGATATGCAAAAAGGTCCTAGTGATTTTCATTGGGCGGGTGCGTGCGTGTTTTTGATAGATTCTCTGATATACGTACCTTTGTTCAAAAACAAATATGTGAATTATCCGTTGGACAATATTTTGTCAAATCATTTTTCTACTTTTTTGTCATGTGAAAATTTCGTACCTGTTTTAGGGGGGTCTAAGGTTCCATACGCAATTTTCACAAATATGTGAAATTTTCGTACGAAATTTTCACACGTATGTGAGGAATTCGTACGAATTTTTCACACGTGTGACGAATTCGTTTGTGTGAAAATTTCGGTTCAACAATGCTATTACAGCTTTTTAAGAGATCAGTTTATAAATTGCCGACAGCCAAGATTAAGTTCGTGCTACAGTCCACAGACCAGGTCGAAGATAATGAATTCCATGAAACACAATTATTCCAAGAATTCTAAAGTTTAAACTGATATTGTTATTCACTTAAGCTTTCTATCCAAAAGTTCAAACGGTTAATAATACTTTTTGTGTTTATTTGCATCATTTCTCCAAATATTATCCAAGTGAATTGGTAAAACTGCGGGATTTTCAACAGACAAGCAGTCTTTAGAAATAAAAAGTGAATCAGTACATTTGTAGGCTTTGTTTGCGATGCATCATTTAATTTTATATTGGAGTTAAATTCGAGCAGTCGAGAAAGAATATATTTAAACGAAAAAGGCACGTGTAAATGCATTCTTGGTTGCCAGCTTGTAAAACAAGCACGTCCACTGGTACTTGACCAGCACTACCTCGTGTACTGTATTATTTGTTTTGCTGAATGAAGAGAATTGTCACTTCGAATTTTCATTTAAAGGTTGCATGCACCACATAGTCCGTTTTAATATGCGAGACGTTTTTCTCTTCATCCGAGGGCCTCTTGTTTGCAGGGATTACATGTCAGGAAAAGAAACGAAAGCAATTACATCCCTATATCTTGTTTGTTCGAGGCTATATCTTGTTTGATAGAGGTGGACTAGTGCCGGAACAGCGGATGTATATTTGTGGCACCGTATTTGCGATTTCGCGTTTAAAGTATGGTCTGTTCGGTTAGACAAGTAAGTTAACCTCTTGTGTGTTTTCGAATAGATGGAATGCAGATCTTCGCACCAATATATTGTTAGGAATTAAGATGATAGAAATCATATTTAATGGACATTGAATATTGTGAATTTGAGCCCTATGGGAATTAGAAATACTAAATGTACATAAAGTTCAAGATTAAAGCCATCTGAAAGGAACATAACTCTTAAAATAACGAACTAGGAGTTATAATTCTTATTGTCACTGATGGCTTTGTTCGTGCAGGTAATGTATTCAAACAATTTAAATAATAGAACTAAAACTTTCAAAATTTTAGGCAACATTATGTTTTATATTAAAGTCTTTTTAAAGGGGCATAACTAAAATATATTGAAACAGGGGTTATCGATCTTGATGTCAGAGATGGCTTTGTTTATGCATATGAGGATATATTTCAAGTTTTAAGTTAATAGGAAAAGAACTTACACTGTTATAGGCAACATTAAATTCGATATTTAAGTAATTTGATAGGTTCATAACAAAAAAATAATATAACAAGAGTGATCATTTTTGTTGTCGGAGATGGCTTTATTCATGCAGAAGATATTTTATAATTATTAAGTTAATATGTCAAATACTTACGAACTTATAGGCAACATTAAGTTTCACATTTTAGTTTATGGACTACCGGACAACGCAGCCGCCGACGACGACGCCGCCGCCACCGGACAATGGGATCCATAAGTGTCTACCTGCTATTGCAGGTGACACAATAATAAGCACTGTCATACAATGAATTTAACATCACTTAAAATCAAAACAAAAACGTTTGACGAGAGCGAGCGAGCATATTTATTACAGGGCGGAAATTCTAAATAAATACCAACATTCTAACGAAATTTTTCTAGAGAAGTTTACACTTCAGAGCTGTCTTCTGTTAAAAGTTCATGCTAATGACCGACTAGCTTTTTGGAAAGCTAAAACTTGTTATTTTATTAATACCATAAGATGTAAACTTTTCTGAATTCCACGCCGGTATGTGAGCAGAGTCCACGTCGATCAAATTATCTTCATTTCTGGACCGAAGGTTATAAAACTGAGATTAGAAACCAGTCTCAAATCTCAAGCATCTAATTGGAGACTGGTTTCCATGCTCCCTAAGAAGTAAATTTTTGGTGAAAGATGACCATGCTGGTATGTGGTCATGGTCTGCCCCGACCAAATGCACATTTAAATATTTGCGGCCTCGGCAGTTACTAGCACTCGCGTAACCCCAATACATTTTTGTTAGGTTATCTCTGACCAAAATGTGACCAGTGCAGATCCTGATTTCTGTGTCCATCCGCGATACAAGTCAGTCCCTTTATTTCACAAAGCCGAACAAACGTCTGGGTCTTGTGGCCAGGATGCTTACCGAGCAAAATTTTATGCTGCTTTTGGTCGCAATAAAGGGCAGTTAGGAACAGTAAACAGTATATTTTTCAATGGCCAGATGATAATTTGGTGAATAGTTGTTATTGTTTAGAGTACCTTTATAAAAGTAACATAAGATGTGTTTTGTTCTGTTTTATTAACATAAATAGAGGAAAGAGACAACAATAACGTTCAAACAATCTTTGTAGTGTACTCGTACTTCGACGGATGTTTTGTAATTTCCATAAACAAAATAAAATTAAGCAAGCATAAAATAATCTTATCGAAATCTAAATAGGTAGTTCTAAAACTGATTATTTTAGCAGTGAATGAAGAAATACAAGCATGGAATCAAAACGTTAATGTTTCTAGAAAAGCTTAAATTCACAAATCGGCTCCAGCCAGCCGCCACACGCTTGGTCGAGAAACCCCCATTTAAGGGTATCAGGCGAAAAGAAAACGGCCCCGCAGTCTTCCTTTGTGCCATTATAATATCCAGATGGCTCGTAAGTGTTCCAGTTAAACCACGTGACTGGTTTGTTGGTTACCGACTTCACCCAATTACCCTGTTCATTGCGCATGCCCATCCAGAAGAAACGCCATTCTGGAGTGGATTGTATTCCTGAAAACGAAAAGTAAATAAAACTCTGCAGACAAATAGACGAACAGAGAGTTAGTCTTTAAAACTTTTTAAAGGCTCATCATATTTGAGTGCAACGTAAATGCATGCATGCATGTTGGGAATTAAAGAATTCTAAATGATACTCGCAATATATTTTTGTTCAACAGGGTGGTGGGGATAACAATAACGTTAAAAATCTATGTCAAACTATGCACCGATTAAGACAATTTTAGAGTGAGTGAGCGAGACTGAGGGCGGAAAACAAGAATGGGGGTGATAAAGCGATTGAGGGGGAAAGTAAGTTAAGTGGCACTGTGTTGATGGGCGGGCTAGCGAGAGGTAAACGAATAAATAGCTCCTCAAAAAGTACGGATATGGGCAGAGCTAATAAAGATATTGTTAATGATCGCATTGGACTACAACGTGCACTTATTTCACACCAGAACATGAAACTTACCTACAAGTGATTCCAACGCCCTCAGCACAAATCTGTTTTCAGAATCCGACTCGATGAGCATCAAGCTCGATCCAAGGTGTTGTTGCTGGCAGTGCACCTGCAGTTATATTAATCTTTATTCATTGTTAGTAACAGGCATTTAACCTTCAGTGTTATATAGACAATGCATGCTAATAATAAGCAAATGTATGATAACTAAAAAACAGTACACCTGAATTCTTAAATAACACGTATTTTTTATGTTACTTATTAAACGCTTATAAATAGCGTATTGCTGGCAACTACGTGAAAATAAGTTTGATGAACATTTAAAACTGAACAAAGCTTTTAAATCTAGCGCTTTCTGGCCGAGTTTCAGTATCAATAATTGTGTGTTCCGTTGGGACCATCATTGTTTCGCGCTGTCGTCCTCTTGGGCAATCAAGATCACGCGAAAATACGATGTGAAGACACGAAAACACGATGCAAGATTGCGAAACTATGATACGAGGGAGCGAAAGTAAAGTGCGATGGGAGTGATCGATATCAATATCGTGATTTTGTACTTTCGGGATCTCGCATCGTGTTCTCTCAGTTTCGTGCTCTCGTTCTCCTGAGGGCGAAAGGGAGAAACACGATGCGATGTTGTGAAAGTACGATGCGGGAACGTGAGAACACTATATGAGATCGTGAAAACATGATGCGATGGTGCGCTTTTATTATCGGGCTCTTGCATCGTACTTTTCCCACCATGCATCATGGTCTCGCGATCCCGTGATCTCGTCGCAGAGGTCGATTGCCTTAACGGAACATGAGAGTCACATGCGTCTTTAAAGCTCAAAACACTTAAACATTTTACCAGGGCAGGATCAAACTGAAGCCAAACATCGATTTCAAACTTGTAACACGAGATCCCGTGCAGGTACCAGCCAGAGGGACAACCTGTAATTTCAAATGATACAAACAAGTCAGTGGACGCTCCTGGTGATAAAATTCATTCTAAATATAATAAAATATTAATGCTAATTTAAAATAACGCATTAATTAAAAAGATATGTTTTTTTTCTGTGGACAAAAATGTGGTTAAACAAGCGAGATGATAATGACGATATGTTCGCATTTTTTTTCTTTTGTTGCGGACATATTTCTACAAGTAACAACTTACTATTTTTCTATATTGTCTACGAGTCATTTTGAAAAGTTTGAAATAATTTTTAAAACCCGACATACTTGTTATTTATAATAATAATAATAATAATAATAATAATAATAATAATAATAATAATAATAATAATAATAATAATAATAGTAATAATAATAATAATAAAAATAATAATAACAATTATTTTTATTATTATTATAAGTAGTTATCGTTGTGAAATGTGTGTGAAAATTAGACTGAATTTCCCGTTTCTTTTGTATGCCGTAATACGCGACATACGCGTATGTCGATTAAAATATACTTAATATACTTAATGCCAAAACGCAAGTACCATTTTGACTTGGATAAGGGTTAGCTAACAGTAAATTGACAGACAGTATAAACTTATTGTTTATTTAAAAGAATAAAACATCTTCGGAAGCAGTGCCACATGCTACTCCCTGGAAAAACAATCTATAAAAACCAAATAACCAAAAACAAAGTGAACCCTTTCTGATGGAATAGCACATCCGATTCTTTATCTAGTAAAACAGGAGTGATACAAACCTGCAAAGTACTGGGAACCAGCTCTAGGTGGCAGCACATCTTCCGGTTTGTATGTCTTGTTGCAGCCTGTGCACGTGCTTGACAACGGTAGATAGAATGTGCTAAGGCAAGCGGACGCCTTGTGACACGCACTCCCACACACGGTTTCCGTTACACCCGTCTTCTCAAAAACCATTTCCCCTACGGGGCAAACAAAGCCATCCAATGTCGGATCGCGTACAAATCCAGTGAGGAAAGTCTCAGCCACCGCCGCACAACCGATAAGGACCAGCCAGGTCAATGTTATAAAGAGGCTCGAAGGCATAAACGCGAACATGGCGACCAGAGAGAACTCTCAAATCACAACTTAACAAATGTATTATAAATGAAATTTATAAACTAGTGAACAAAACGCCAGGTTCATATTCGAAATAACTTTATTGATAATCCATATGAAAAAGAATATTATTTGCGCGTTCGGCCATTGATTATAATACCAAAGTTTTTCCTGCTGAGCTAAGTCTAAATATATTTATTTCTGATGATCTCGTCATGAATACCCAAGAACTTAACGCAACAAACCTCTTGATTGTCCTTCGAATTACACTTAATTCAACGAAATCGACAGTTTTGGTGGGTTGTAATCTGGTTGGTGGTAGGGCGAGACCTTGCTAAACAAAATACAGTCGATCCTGTATTAAGCAGTCACCCAAGGAAGTGACGAAAATTGGCTGCTTATAACAAGTGGCTGTTTAAATTTGTAAAAACTAGATCAAAATGTCAGATTAGGATGAATTCAAACTGGCGGTTTAAGACAAGTGGTTGCTTAATGCAATATGTTCAATTGTATAGGGAATCGGTAAAGCATGATCAAAAATGCAAAATATCGGACATTAACGAACAAAAGTTTTAATCGGCCTTGCATATTTATTAAAAGCAAATATACAATAATACTCATTATAACTGTTTAATCGTTCAGATGTTGGAATTCTTTACTTGAATGTTTATATTGACAAATTCTTCACTGAGGTGATATCACCGCTGTGTCTCCAACTTGTTAATTAAAAATATTTGAATTATTTATATATTTGTTATATTTGAATACATTTTCTGGTTTGGTTTTCTGTAAACACTCTGTGAGGAAGCTGCATGTTTGAATACTGTTTTTTTAATTTATTTTCCATACACTGTGTCTTGAAATTAAAACATAATTATGACTAAAAGTAGTGCCTACAAATTAATCGTAAAATCACACTGCTTTGCTTGTGAATTTCGCGACTGTTTTCAACGACTGTTTTCATACCGTACAAGCATGCATTGCTTATAATTTATTGAGACAACCGATTTTGATTTTTATTAAAAATGGTTGAAATTATTTTTGAATCAATGACTGCAGTATTTTAAAAAAATATCGAGAATTAATTATCATAAATTAAATGTTCCTCTTTTGAAATTTGTTTTATATAATACTGTAAGCTTCGATGTGTTGGCTGATGATTAATAAACTCGTATGACATGTACAGTGATGTATGAGGTTGGTGCAGCCTAGAACCTGGTTACTCCTCCAGGGTCAAATGATTTGCTCCTGACCGTTTTAAAGGCGGTAACCATTCGGGTTCTCATTTTCGTTAATTGTTTTTGGTGTCTATATTGAAATGATTTTTTTGTCGTGTTCGTCGGTTTTCATAGTTCCCTTTTCATATATTTCTATTCCTCTCTGCTTTTTGGCTCTGTAGGGAGGCTGCGTCTTCTGAATGTAGCCATTACTTATATTCCTATTTCACATTAACATACATTCTGGTGATATAGGAACACAGGTCTTTCCCGTGTGTGTCTTGGATATCATTGCGTACTGTAACTAGAGTAAATATTGAGTTGGGATCACCCAGACGTCAGGCGGCATTATCAAAATACTGCCAATAAGGCTTAATCAAATCTTTACACTGCTCAAGTACAATTGAAATTTTGTATTTTCATAAATCATATATCGAAATCGCAAAATATTGACAATGACTTGCTTTCGCTTCAACAGATATTTCAAGGGAACTGAGGGATTTCTCGCGGATGAGACGGAACTGGGAACTAAAGAACAAAAGTGTAGAAATTAAGCAGTCTAGTATTCTTGTCGAAGAATTAACGTTTTCAGAAAATTTGATTGCCGACGATCGACAATGAAATTTACTTTGAGCTAGAGTCTGAAACAAAGTGTTGAGTCTCTTTCTTTACCAATGGCTGAAGGTATTAAAGCTGAGATTGGAAACCAGTCTCAAATCTCAAGCATCTGATTGGCTGAAATGGCGACCAGTCAGCATTTCAGCCAATCAGATGCTTGAGATTTGAGGCTGCGTTTTCATCCGGTTACTATTCAACTCAGAACATACAAAGCTACCATCCATGCATTTTAGCCACCATGATCAGATTTCTTATTGCACAAACTATACATAATTAAAAAAGAATCTCACATTTTAAATTTAAACAATGATTTTAATGCATTAAATTCAAGGGTACCCCAAATATTTAAAAAATCGACCGGGACCAAAGTGCGAAACTGTACCCTGCCCACTAAAGTATTGCCAATTCAAAATGAGTGTTGTCACAAAAAATATTTACGGACTAGTAAACACAAATAATAATCAGAAATAACCATTTTCTGGAATGTAAAAAGACCCTTAAACAACCACTCTCTCAGCAAAAAAGGCATCCAAAAATAAGGGGATGAAACAGTAAATGTGCCTTATCTCAGTAAATGGTTTGTGAAGTTATTACTCGAGACTAAGGCGGCGGACGCCAGTAACCGGTCCTAATTTCACAGTTTCCGACACACACTCTGTACCTAGTCTATGAAATCAATCCACAACAACAACCTGAAACAGAAATCAGTGATTACTGTAAACATATGGCTATAAGCTACTCAGGCAACACAAATTCAGGCTATGAAGAACTCCTGAAAAAATCCAAGGAACACTGAAACACAGTCCAAGCATCACTTTTGCTCAGTCGACCAAGGCAAAAATCACGAAACCCAAAATCTTGCAAAATATTAATGTCCAACCGACAACTCCCAGAAATGGTTGCTTTCAAACCAGCTGAAACAGCAGATTCAGAAAAGAATATAGCCAATAGCTGTCATCCCTACCGATTTTCCGCAAAATAAATCCAAACACATGCAACTGAATTTCTGAAGCGGAAACGGATTACTATACAGGATTTCCCTAGTTTCGAATTCAAGCCCCTGCATTGCACTGATCATCACCTGGCTGCTTTTGGTTTCTAATAGTTATTAAACAAATATATTCTAAATACCTTGAAAACACAAAACCTGTATCCATAATTAATTTAGGCTTGATAAATGTCAAAATATCTTCATAGTATCCCCTATTTCATAATTTCTACATGGCCAGTTCGAGTAAGTGGCTATCTTACTGGTATGCGCTCCCTAAGCAACAAAGGCCTTCAACATTAAGGGGAGGGAATTTTGAAGGCATTGAATCGCAGTGTTCGGTAGAGTAATTAGAAGTTATTTCCCATGGACTGTCTAAAACATCAACTATCGCCATTTCAAAATTAGTGTCGTCTGTTGAAAACAAAAAAAAATATTGTAAACTACCAGAATTACGCATTTTGCATATCTGGTCAACAAAATATATCCCAAAGAACTCCAGCTTCATAAGTTCATACTTCAGAAAAGCAAGAACTGGAGCACACTCGTCAAACATGGAACGTAATAAGATGCATTGTTTTACTTTTTATATGCAATTGCCATTAAATCTCCTCGTGCATTCGCGAACACAAGACCATTAATTGCCGTGGGGAAAACCAAAAGTCACAAAATCGGAGGTAGCTTTTGTAAAAATGGCAACTATGATTTTAGTAAACACATGTTTGCATAACAGGAAACATTTCTGAAGCAAAATAAATCTTAGAATCTCGGTTAGTTATTTTTTCATTTCCGCTACCTTCTTCGATGTGCTTGACTACTGAAACAGTGTAAATAAAATTCAAAAAGCACCCAAAATATCGGAAATGTACGAAGACCATCAAAACAACCACTGACTTTACAACAAAGTCATCAAAATTCAGGAGAGGAAATTGTGCTTTCCTTAAACGCAATGATTGGTAGAGTGATTAGAAGTTATTTCCCATGGGCTATCTAAAACGAATTTTATGCATGTTAGGAATTGCCAGAATCAGAAAAAACAGTAAAGATGAAAAGGGAGTATGTATTTATTAGCGGATAATCTTCAAATTAAACACCACAAACAATTAACAATAAAGAGAATCTCTGGGGATATCGCAGTGGAACTGTCAGTGGCAAACTGGGGGTATAATCCGGGTTCCTCCTACCGATCACTGTGATTCATTAACTTGACTATTTCCTCCTATTAATGTGAAAGGCCTTTGTTGTGAAGCAACAGGGCGGGTAATCAATGGTCATACCGAGACCAGAGCCGTTGGAGACAAATATCCAAGAACTTTATGACGGGGATAAAAGAAAAAGATCGATATTCTGTGTTCTTTTACAAGATTTCCCTATAAACATTTTCGTCATAATAAGTCATATCAGAGTAGTCTTCTAATTAACAGTTTTAATAGTAACTATATTATGTGATAGCAAAATGTTCGTGAAGTTGGCCGCCTAGCAGCCAAGCAGCGTGAAGTTGGCCGCCAAGCAGCCAAGCAGCGTGAAGTTGGCCGCCAAGCAGCCAAGCAGCCAAGCAGCGTGAAGTTGGCCGCCGAGCAGCATAGCAGCCAAGCAGCGTGAAGTTGGCCGCCAAGCAGCCAAGCAGCCAGGCAGCGTGAAGTTGGCCGCCCAACAGCCTAGCTGATACTTTGGCTGCTGTGAAACTTTTGCTGCTGAGCTGCTGTGGCGGCTGGAAAAAAGTTCGCTGCTGGGCTGCTGTGGCGGCTGGGATACTTTGGCTGCTGGGAAAAGTTGGCTGCTGGAATACTTTAGCTGCTGAGCTGCTGTGGCGGCTGGGAAAAGTTGGCTGCTGGGCTGCTGTGGCGGCTGGGAAAAGTTGGCTGCTTGAATATTTTGGCTGCTGAGCTGCTGTGACGGCTGGGAAAAGTTGGCTGCTGGGCTGCTGTGGCGGCTGGGATACTTTGGCTGCTGTGAAAAATTGGCTGCTGGAATAGTTTGGCTGCTGCGCTGCTGTGGCGGCTGAGAAAAGTGGGCTGCTGGGCTGCTGTGGCGGCTGGGATACTATGGCTGCTGGGAAAAGTTGGCTGCTGGAATACTTTGGCTGCTGAGCTGCTGTGGCGGCTGGGAAAAGTTGGCTGCTGGGCTGCTGTGGCGGCTGGGAAAAGTTGGCTGCTGGAATACTTTGGCTGCTGAGCTGCTGTGGCGGCTGGGAAAAGTTGGCTGCTGGGCTGTTGTGGCGGCTGTGATACTTTGGCTGCTGGTAAAAGTTGGCTGCTGGAATACTTTGGCTGCTGAGCTGCTGTGACGGCTGGGAAAAGTTGGCTGCTGGGCTGCTGTGGCGGCTGGGATACTTTGGCTCCTGGAAAACGTTGGAAGCTGGAATAGTTTGGCTGCTGCGCTGCTGTGGCGGCTGAGAAAAGTTGGCTGCTGGGCTGCTTTGGCTGCTGGGATACTTTGGCTGCTGGGAAAAGTTAGCGGCTGGGAAAAGTTGGCTGCTGGGCTGCTGTGGCGGCTGGGATACTTTGGCTGCTGGGAAAAGTTGGCTGCTGGAATACTTTGGCTGCTGAGCTGCTGTGGCGGCTGGGAAAAGTTGGCTGCTGGGCTGCTGTGGCGGCTGGGAAAAGTTGGCTGCTGGAATACTTTGGCTGCTGAGCTGCTGTCGCGGCTGGGAAAAGTTGGCTGCTGGGCTGTTGTGGCGGCTGTGATACATTGGCCGCTGGGAAAAGTTGGCTGCTGGAATACTTTGGCTGCTGAGCTGCTGTGGCGGCTGGGAAAAGTTTGCTGTTGGGCTGTTGTGGTGGCTGGGATACTTATGCTGCTGGAATACTTTGGCTGCTGAGCTGCTGTGACGGCTGGGAAAAGTTGGCTGCTGGGCTTCTGTGGCGGCTGGGATACCTTGGCTGCTGGGAAAAGTTCGCTGCTGGAATACTTTGGCTGCTGCGCTGCTGTAGCGGCTGAGAAAAGTTGGCTGCTGGGCTGCTGTGGCGGCTGGGATACTTTGGCTGCTGGGAAAAGTTGGCGGCTGGGAAAAGTTGGCTGCTGGGCTGCTGTGGCGGCTGGGATACTTTGGCTGCTGGGAAAAGTTGGCTGCTGGAATACTTTGGCTGCTGAGCTGCTGTGGCGGCTGGGAAAAGTTTGCTGCTGAGCTGCTGTGGCGGCTGGGAAAAGTTGGCTGCTGGAATACTTTGGCTGCTGAGCTGATGTGACGGCTGGGAAAAGTTGGCTGCTGGGCTGCTGTGGCGGCTGGGATACTTTGGCTGCTGGGAAAAGTTGGCTGCTGGAATACTTTGGCTGCTGAGGTGCTGTGTCGGCTGGGAAATGTTGGCTGCTAGGCTGTTGTTGCGGCTGGGATACTTTGGCTGCTGGGAATAGTTGGCTGCTGGAATACTTTGGCTGCTGAGCTGCTGTGGCGGCTGGGAAAAGTTGGCTGCTGGGCTGCTGTGGCGGCTGGGATACTTTGGCTGCTAGGAAAAGTTGGCTGCTGGAATAGTTTGGCTGCTGCGCTGCTGTGGCGGCTGAGAAAAGTTGGCTGCTGGGCTGCTGTGGCGGCTGGGATACTTTGGCTGCTGGGAAAAGTTGGCTGCTGGAATAGTTTGGCTGCTGCGCTGCTGTGGCGGCTAGAAAAAGTTGGCTGCTGGGCTGCTGTGGCGGCTGGGAAATGTTGGCTGCTGGAATACTTTGGCTGCTGAGCTGCTGTGACGGCTGGTAAAAGTTGGCTGCTGGGCTGCTGTGGCGGCTGGGATACTTTGGCTGCTGGGAAAAGTTGGCTGCTGGAATAGTTTGGCTGCTGCGCTGCTGTGGCGGCTGAGTAAAGTTGGCTGCTGGGCTGCTGTGGCGGCTGGGATACTTTGGCTGCTGGGAAAAGTTGGCTGGTGGAAATCTTTGGCTGCTGAGGTGCTGTGGCGGCTGGGATACTTTAGCGGCTGGGCTGCTGTCGCTTAATTGAAGTTAAATAATGCTTTTAAAAATTTTTCACGTCAGACTTCTATTGGGTAGCCTAGTATCCTAGCAGTCAAGTACCCTAGCAGCCGGAAAGCGAGAAGTTTAAGACTTAACGTAGGTAATGTTATAACGTTATTTTATATTATCATATCATAAAATTAACGCATTTCTTTCGATATTTCATGTTCTAGTACATATTTTAGAAAATTAAGTTAATTGAAATTTAAACAAAATATGAAATACACGTTCAAAAAACAACAAGAAATTTGATTAAACGAATTATTACGTCAGTTTCATTCAGAAGGAAGACTTTGATTCGGCAGCCTAACAGCGGAGTAGACTGGCAGCCTAGCAGCCTAGCAGCCTAGCTGTTTGGCAGCGAAAAGTTTAAAACTTCACGTAGGTGATGTTATAATATATTTGTCAGTCTACCATCCTAGAAGCAGATGGTTCAGACTTAAAATCATCATTCCATCATTTAAAAAAAGTACTTTACCGGTATTTCATGCTCTTTTATTTTTCAGAAATAAAATGCGAGATTTGAAAATAAAATAGTACAAGCCATGTTAACATTCGCGATACAAACAAAAGAACAAAGTAAAATGAGCGAAGCAATTTACGGCCTATAGCGAACGCATATGTAATGTGTCTGTTGGAGTTGGAAGAGCAACAGATCAGTTCCAGGAGAATGTAGAAAAAATAATGGGTGTATTTGATTTGTCGATGTCAGATTAGAACTATTTGAAAAAGAAAAATGTTATAATAGAATCGAAAAACACCTAAAAGTGAAAGAAAAATATTAAATCAACGATATTTGACTTTAACTCGATTTCATAAAAATGCATTCATTTCACAACTACGAGAAGACAAAAGCGTCAATACAAGTTAGAACAGTAAAGAAAAATAGTTTAACCTTAAAAATCCCTTAAATTCTATTTTCAATCAAACACAAAAAAGAATCATCGCAAAACAAATACAGTTTAAATACCCAAATGATTAAGAAGATACTGACAACAATATGTAAGGTCCTTTTATTTCTCATAAACAAATTTCTTTTCTTCTTAAATTCTTTTCTCGCATTATAACAACTTTGGTCAAACCATATTGCCTGTATATTTACTTGTTTGTTATTGTGAATATATGTATTATTGGAGTTGTAAATTTTTGTACAACCAAAGACTTTTATCCCGTTTTCATTGATGAGGTTAGTAAATAATGTCACCGTATTATTTATGTTTTGATAGCTAACCGTATTTGCGAAGGCGTCCAGCTTAATACTTTTGTATAATAACCCCGCCCTAAACGAATTTATGCGCGAGTCATCCCATTTAATTCATTGCTCGGGACTACTTTCGGCATCACGTGGCCTTGTAGGCGTTGGTTTTCTTCCAATAGGAATGGTTAATGCGGAGTGATCTGAAAATTCGTCCAGTTCTTCGACCTTGAAGTATGTCACAAAAAAAAGTCGTCGTAAGATAGTAACAAATAATCTACTGTGCTTGAGCCCTTACTGCTATGAAACATTTATTCGCCTACGTGTCCGTCTGACAAAAGTCTTCCGTTTGCGATTATTAAATTGGTAGCTGAACATAAAGATAGCAATTTTTTACCTTGCAAGTCTAACATTTTATCTTTGTTTACTCGGGTTGGAATGGTTGGAATATCATGTTGATATAACAATAATTCATCATTTAAAACCTATCATATTCAATAAAGTCTTAAAAATTTCAGGTTCTACTATTCAAATCTCCAAGTATATCATAATTTTACCAGATCCTTGATAGTTTTCGATGCTTATTCAATTTCTTCATAAAAATCGATATCGAATTGGTTAAGTACAGTAGAATTATGTGGTGGTAAATAAACAAAACAGAAATAGACATCTTCAAAATAGAATAAATACTTTGGCTGCTGGGAAAAGTTGGCTGCTGGAAAACTTTGGCTGTTGGGCTGCTGTGGCGGCTGGGATACTTAAGCTGCTGGGAAAAGTTGGCTGCTGGATGTGTAGTGAATACGTTAAGAATGACAAACACAGGTATCCTGGTGTTATGTTTTCGCTCTTCCTCTCAGCTTTCGCTCCGCAACTAGCTCTTCCGCTCCTACACCTCTTGAAAAATGGAGATTAATCGTTTAAAGAGGCATTAATTCACCCGAAATCTGTACAGCAGTCACTAGCGACAGGTATTCGATTTACACGCAACACAAAAATAATTTCTAAAAGCAGTTTAAAGAACACAATTAAGTCGAAATGACACATTTGTAAAAAGCATTCACCATTGTTCGCTGGGAAAAAAGTTCTAGCCGGAGCAATTTACATGTTTAAAATATGTAACCGTGTTTTCCGTGAACCTTCATCATCCTTACACGGCACTACATTCCCCGAATTTTTGAAAAGTTCTTCTTTCCGTCTTATAAAGAGAAAAAGTGTTAGTCATACTAACTTTTTGTCTTCCTTCGCTCAATCCCGGAAGTGGCTTTCGCTCATTTTGTTATTATCTCTTTTTGGTTGTGGAGCGAATGTTTACCGGGCGTGTTTAAATAATCTTTTGTTTAATCTAAAGAAACTACCTCTTACGCCAAAAAGCTACTGTGAACTATTTGATGCTTTTGTTGGATCTACACTTAAATAAGCATAAGAGGTGTGGAGGTTTTCTAACGGTGAATATATTTATCCAGATACAAAAGAATAATTTCGTATTGGTGTAAATTATTGCGCAGTGAAAATGTTGTTATCGTATCATTATATCGGCGAGCATTAGAAGATTGTAATTTGGGACACGCAAATTGGGTTTCTTCTGTCAAGAAACTTTAGACGATTAGGTTCTCTAATGTATTTTTGTATCCACAAAGTATTGATATTAATTTCCCAAACATTTTTCATCAACGTGTTGTAGACAATTTCATTCAAGAATGGTATGGGTTGTTACAAGGTAGTTCAGTTTTTGTCAGATTATGTCCATAATAAAAATACTTTTACATATAAAACTTACCTCGACGTGTTGCCTGTTAAACTGAGAAAATACATTACGCAATTTAAAATCGGTGCTCATTCACTTAGAATTCATACAGGCCGTTATGGCTCCAATAACATTCCAAGAAATGAACGATACTGATTATAAACAGCAGTATTGTGCAAGGTATTTTTCCAGATCAACTTAAACTTGCTAATGTTATTCCTATACACAAAGGGGGAAGTAAGGAAGATGCGAATAATTATAGACCTATTTCTATCTTGCCAACTTTATCAAAGATTTTTGAAAGGCATATTGCAAATCAGTTATATATATTTTTTCAACAAACGAATATAATTTATGAGTATCAGTCGGGGTTTAGAAAACAACACTCCTGCCAAACTGCATTGGTGAAAATAATAGATTCTTGGCTAAAGGAAATTGATTCAGGGAAAATGATTGGAACAATATTTTTAGATTTTAAAAAAGCTTTTGATCTAGTTGACCATGACATCCTTCTTTATAAATTAAAACTATATCACTTCTCAAATAACGCTATAACTTTTTTCAGATCATACCTCTCAGACAGAAAACAGTTAATCAAAAATGGTGAAATACGATCACAAACTCGTCATATTATTTCTGGTGTACCCCAGGGCTCAATCATAGGCCCCCTTTTATTTTTATTATACGTAAATGATTTACCGCTAAAAATTACATCATGGGTCGATATGTATGCTGATGACGCAACTATACACGCATCCGACTGCAAACTAGAAGTAGTACAAATGAAACTACAGTTAAGTTTAAACGAAACTCAAAAATGGTGTTCAATAAATAACATGATCATAAACCCAATCAAAACAACATGTATGATCATTGATTCGAAGCAAAGGATCAATAATAACCATGAACTCAAATTATCTGTTGGGAATAAATTGCTTCAAAATGTAAAATCACAAAAATTACTAGGCGTCTATATTGACAACTGTCTTAACTGGAGTACACATATAAATCAAACTTGTAAGAAACTTTCATCAAAATTATTTTTACTTAAACGAATATCATTCTTTCTAACAATGGAAATGAAACAACTCTTCTATAATGCATATATTGCATCTACTTTTGAATATGGTTGTATTGTTTGGAGTAACGGTAACCGTCGCGACTTAAATAGAATATACAAAATTCAAAAAAGAGCAGCAAGAATAATTCTTAAAAAACCTGTTCGCACACCTACGAAAGATCTTTTTCATATCCTAAAATGGCTTTCTTTTGAATCAAGATGTAAATATCACACTGCACTATTGGTCTACAAATCTATACATAATTTGGTTCCAAATACATCACTGACCTTGTAAAAGTATCTAATAACCCTCGGTATAACTTGCGATCTTCTTCTAGAACTGATATTGAACACTTAAAATGTAAAACTAACTTAATTAAAAAATGTTTCAGCTATACAGGTATGAGCGTATGGAATGGTATCCCTTATGAAATTAGATCTGTCTCTTCCATATATTTATTCAAAAAACATTTAAAAACTTACTTGATTGAAATACAACTTCTTTAAAGTGTTATTACTTTTGTATTTGTATATAGCTTTTCACATAATTTTACATGATGTGTAATCGAAATTTGCCTATAGCATGTATACTGTATATGATAAATTGTGTCTGTCTTTTAGAATTGATGTTTTATATGTTGTTATATATGTTTTTCGTTTATCTATTTTAGAAGGCCTCATTGTAAATAAGCAATTTCTTCATTTGACCAACTTTTTATACTAGCAAATATTATATTTGTTTGTATTATTTTGTTGTCATAGATTTTGTCTTAATGAGTTACCTTCTTAAAATAAAGAGATTATTATTATTATTATTATTATTACTGTTTATACTGTGGCAATCAAGACGTAGAAGATGTGTATCATTTTATTTGCATATGTCCGTGTTAATCATCGGTAAGGCAGAAGTTTTTTCATTCTAGATTCTATGTTAGACCATTTGTTTTTAAATTCAATTCATTAATGGGAACGCATGACACGGGCGTTTTAAACAATATTGCAAATTATATAAAAAGTTCTTTAGAAATTAGACCATTACTGTGTAATAATGTGTTAGTCACTCTCCGTATTTATACAACATATATACATTTTCTCTCAAATTTTCCTTGCGTGAAATAGTGTACTTGTAACTCTCAAAACTCTTAGACCACGTTGCAGTTGTAATTGTGTATAATGTTCTAGATTATGTACTCTGTACTTGTCTTGCATAAAATATATTGTCATTGTCATTGCTAATAAACAAGTTATAGTCGAAATTTCGTATTCTTCAATTTTACCATTGCACCATTCTTTAGTCAACTGATACATAGAGGTATTAGGGTGGTCTTTGTGTCGTAAAAATGATATTATTGCTCGTTATTAATGTTTATACATTTCATTTTTTCAACAACCATATCTTTGGCAATACTAATAAATACTGTAGAATCTCGAAAATAAGCGCATAATCGAAAATACGCGCTTACTGAAAATAAGCCCATATGTCTTACAGAAAACTAATACCTAAAAATAAGCGCATATCCGTCCCTTGAGTTAAAATCTATCCCAAAAATAAGCGCATACCCAAAGTATTATAGTTTTCAATGTTTGTTTGGTAATATTTATGTTGCTTGAAGTAATATTTTTTGCATACGCAGTGTGTCATAAAATAACTAAGGGACGAAACTCCAAATAAAAATCTCCAAACAACTCGGAAATCTTACAGCAAAGAAACAAAGTGATGATCAATTGTTGTAAATTTGTAAATAAACTTGCCTTTCCAAACACGTCTTTCCTCTTCAAAGAGGGTAATAGTGTTTTGGTAATGTTTGATGAATGCGTGTCTATAAAAGTGTGTTATTTTCAAAAATCAGCGTATATTCCGTCAATCTTAGCTATAAGCGCATATCAAATATTAGCGAATATTCAGCTATAAGCGCAGCGTATACGCTTATTTTTGTGATTCTACAGTAAATAAGATTAAAGGCTTCAAAAGAAACCTGGAAATAAATTCAGACTTACACTGAACGCGAAACAATGAGGAAGTAAGCGCATGATGAAACTTTTCCCAGCCGCTACAGCAGCCAAGCAGACAACTTTTCCCAGCAGCCAAAGTATCCCAGCTCAGCAGCCAAAGTATTCCAGCAGCCAACTTTTCCCAGCAGCCAAAGTATCCCAGCCGCCACAACAGCCCAGCAGCCAACTTTTCCCAGCCGTCACAGCAGCTCAGCAGCCAAAGTATTCCAGCAGCCAACTTTTCCCAGCAGCCAAAGTATCTCAGCCGCCACAGCAGCCCAGCAGCCAACTTTTCCTTGCCGCCACAGCAGCGCAGCAGCCAAACTATTCCAGCAGCCAACTTTTCCCAGCAGCCAAAGTATCCCAGCCGCCACAGCAGCCCAGCAGCCAACTTTTCCTAGCCGCCACAGCAGCTCAGCAGCCAAAGTATTCCAGCAGCCAACTTTTCCCAGCAGCCAAGGTATCCCAGCCGCCACAGCAGCCCAGCAGCCAACTTTTCCCAGCCGTCACAGCAGCTCAGCAGCCAACGTATTCCAGCAACCAACTTTTCCCAGCCACCACAGCAGCTCAGCAGCCAACTTTTCCCAGCCGCCACAGCTGCGCAGCAGCCAAAGTATTCCAGCAGCCAACTTTTCCAAGCAGCAAAAGTATCCCAGCCGCCACAGCAGCCAAGCAGCCAACTTTCCCAGCCGCCACAGCAGC